>JAOTRH010231800.1:0-10154 GCA_034768845.1 Heliamphora exappendiculata
AAAAAAATCATCTTAAACGTGATATTTTGTAAAAAATAAAATATCTAAATTTTTTTCATTTAATTAAAATTATTTAACTAAAAAAATTTTATTTTATTTTTCATTACAAAATATTTTAATTAAAACCGAATATTGAAATTAATTAAATTAATAGGATAAATAAAACCAATAAATATCATCCACGCAATTAAAATACAAAAAAATTAAATACAAGATAAATATAAATTTCAATTTTATGGTCTAATTGAAACACTTTAGAGTTTTAATCTCTTGTAGCTTTCGATATCTTGATAGCATCAGAATTATTTGATTTTATCTAATAAATCATATCAAAAAATTTTAGTCAATAAAAAACATCCCATATTACCGAAACTGTTTCGAAAGCTTTGTAATCCAATTCAATTCAATCCAACCACGTGACCACCGCTTGGAATTAAGCTGCGCTGTCTGGGACTTTTGTCGCAGCACTGTTTCCAGCTTGGAAACCGCTGCTGCGCTATTGAGGGACCTGCTTAGGATTAAAACCAATCCAAAACAGCTGGACTTCAAAAAAACCGCATGCTCCTTTTGCTTTTGAAACCGGCGCCACAGTGTATGGGAATTGCTTTGATATTGCCGAAAACACTGTTTTCGCCATAGTGTTTGTTTTTTTCTTGGAAACTAAAACCGGCGGCTTGATTTTGAGCCACCGCCTTGAATCCGGTTTTGTTGATGGAAATCCGGCGCCAGTTTGCTTGTGAATAATGGATTGGCTCCTCTTTGCTTGGAATGCCCAAGACGCCGCAGCCATAGGCTGCGATTGGCTGGCTTGCTTTGGTGCTCCACTGTTTGGGAAATTGCTTGTTTCGAAACTCCACTGGCGCAGCACAGCAGCCAATTCGCTGCTTGTTGCCGTCTTGGAACCGGCGCTTGGACTGCTGGAAAATTGTGTTGGAATCCGGCGGCTTTCTTTTTCACTTATTTTCCTTTTTTATTTTTATTTTATTTAACCAGAAAAAACATATTACAAAACAATAAAAAAAACTATTCGTGAATAAAACCACCGAAACTACCGCCGGTAGTCGCCGTCTTCCACCACCAGTTGCCGCCGTACCTGTACTTATTTTTTTTCTTTCTTATAAACTAAAAAAACACTTAAAAGAATATAAAATTATTTTACATCGAAACTTATGTCCCGTATGCTCACATTCGATTTAAAAATTAATTAATCTAACACGATCAACTCCTGTAGTTAAAAAATTAATTAAATCATCACTCATTCAAACAATTCAATCAAACATAAAAATAATAAATGATCATAAAACCAAGATTAGAACGCCAGCAAAACAATTTGTTGATTTCGAGTTGAAGGTAATACTGCCATGATACCAATTTGTTGAAGGTAATACTGCCAAGATCTTTATTTTTGAAAACGATTAATTGGTAAAAAATTAACTGGACGGGCAAACGCCGAAACGGGCTCAAAATAAAATTTTTGACGAAGAACGAACAAAATAAAATCCGTGCAACCAAATTTAATTTAGAAGAATACATCTTGTAGATCTAATCTTCAACTACGACTTGATTCCGAGTTGAAATTC
The DNA here is from genome assembly GCA_034768845.1 of Heliamphora exappendiculata. Classification (NCBI taxonomy): domain Eukaryota; kingdom Viridiplantae; phylum Streptophyta; class Magnoliopsida; order Ericales; family Sarraceniaceae; genus Heliamphora; species Heliamphora exappendiculata. The sequence goes on from JAOTRH010231800.1 coordinate 1,581, forward strand.
CTGTCAGATCTTCTATCGTATTTCCTTATGCGATCCTCGAATGTAGTGTGAGTTACGATCCTCCGAGAACTTGTACCGGCAAAATTTCGATATATTTTTAAGTCTTGAAAGACAAAAATAATATATTAAGAATGATATAAAAATTCATCAAAACTGGTTCAGTCTACCCGCATATATATAGGGTTACAGTAGGGACCTAGGGAGTAATTAGGAGTAAGATTTCTAGTTGAACACAGATACTTACGGGTGGTTTCTGCAATTATGGAAAGACGCAGCGATTTATGCAATTTTCATAAAATACTGAATTATAGTTTACACCACTAAAGAACTATAATTTCACTCTGACCCATAATCTCAAGACCTTCTTGCATTCAGCTCCTGTTATTAAATGCTTACCATTTCTCCCCACGTTAAGATTCTCGATACTCGCCAATTAAATTTAATTACTGACAATTTAATTTAATCGGTATCTTAATATTCCTTAAACCCTTCCGCTTAACTTATTTAACCACCGGATAATTAAATACACCTGCAGGGTTTGACCCGGTCAAAACTTATAAGCATCCTTAAGGGGGTATCGTTAATCCCGATCTTTCGAAACGTAAATTCTGTCAATAATTAATATTTGCCAAATAAATAATATCGCTATCCAACTCACCGAAAATATAGACCCATATAAAATTGCACTCTCTAATAAATCAAAATAACAAATATTAAATATATACAAATCAATAATTATTTCCAAATTAAGAGGATAAACACTATCTATAATAACCTTGGGATGTGAATTAATTTCTATAGTCAGTAGTCAGTACTAAATTAATTACTCCAAATATTCCGTTCAATACACACAAAGTGTACTAGTACAGAGAGTCGGAACAATAGACGACGCTATTTTCTGTTCCCCGTAATGAAGACAGGCCTACTAAAACTCTGTACCACAATCGTACTGATGGTATGTCCATTTCTATCTAAACTATGAACATAAAACTTATATTCTGCAAGAACTTAAAATTTGATCTTCTGTGTGTAAACCGTACTCTACACACTAGATTAAATACTATACAGAATATTAGACATCTATGCATATCAAAGAAATAATACATATACATTGCTCATAAAGATTCTCATAAAATAAAAAATTAATTTTATTAAAAATAAAATTAAATACTAAAACATGATTTTCAGTATATCAACCATAACACATACTCCAACAAAATTTTGCTTTTATGCATCACCGAACATGTTAAAAATGCGTCCATTAATAAAGATAGTATAAATCCATTGATATATGAGTTATTACCAATTTCACAATTTCATAATGATTTCTTCTAACGGTTTTACAAGCAAATAGTAGGGAGCGACCTTACGATACAATACGGTGGATATGATCATTCATTTTTAGCTAGATTATCATTCATTTTTAGCCATCTAGCTGTGGCTCCCCCCTTACCACCTCACCTCGCGGTACGTTGGTCGTCTGTTAGCAGACAGGATGCCGTTTAGACGATCATTCTTACTCCTGCAATCATTCTATTTTCATTTCACTTTTCATTATGATCAATTATCATTTCATAACAGTAATACTATACTGAGTATTAACGTGAAATAAAACTAACTCAGATTTTGAATGACTCACATGAATAGTAGAAACGTTTAATTATTTGATGCCGGATGATCCTCATTAACATATCACATAAAAAGAAGAATTTTAGTTATTGTTTTATTATTCCTATCATTTTCTCATTTTTATTTTTATTTATTATAAATTTTAGAAGATAACTTAAAATTTTGTAGCCTAATTTGAATTTTTGCCTTAAGATTCTTATTAATTAAATTATTTAATTTAAAATATTTAATTAATGTTAAAAATATAAGTTTTAGTTTAAGTTATTATTGTAAAATTTTATAATCTAAACAATTCCTAATTTAAAAATTATGAAGTTTATTGTTTTTATTAAGTTTTAGCTTATAAAAATTTTAACCCTCTTTATTTTATTCAACTCTCAGAATAATTTATAGATATTCATTTTGTATCAATATTTGGATTAACTTATATTAGTTAAATTTTATAAAACATTAATTTTCCACTAACAAAATAATATAATTTGGTGATTATTATTATTTTGAATTTTTTATTTAAAATATTTAACTTTATAATTTAAAAGCCTCACTCTCATAAAATTTATTAAATTTGTAATATTTTAACAAAATTAACTATTTTATTTAATAAAACTTTTTCTAATACTTTTTGTATAAAAATATAAATTTAATAAAATCTTATTTTATTATTATCATTTATTCTTTCTTTAATTAATTAATTGCACCAAAATAATTTGACGGTCAACAAGGCATATGAGGGGCAAATTTGGGTCCTTTGGTGACAGCCCGATAAGAAACATGAATTGTATGTGATGCTTTGTGGCATGGGTTATATCTGTTGTTGAGGTTTGTGAGGGTCGATTTGTATGTATTTGTGTTGCATGTGGAGCTCGTAGGAGTCTTGGCTCATAGAAGTCTATCTTTGTTGGTGAAGTATTGTACTATATATTAAATTATTTTTTAGACTTTGATGAGTCGTGATATAAAACCATTTTTAAAACTGTTTTCTTTGAGGTTCTTGGGAGTTCTCGTATAAAATCGTTTTTCAACGTTTTTCTTTTGAGACTCATATGAGTTAAGATATAAGAACTTATTTTTCTTGGGGCTCTTGTGAGTCGTTATCCAAAACTATTTTTTAAAAAAGGTTTTCCTCTAGAACTCTCTTGAGTTCGGATTCAAAATTATTTTTAAAACCCGTTTTTATGACTCGTGTGAGTCGACAATTGCACCTCGTTTTTCGAGCTTATTTTGTTTATATTACATGTTTTACTAGTTTCTGCTGAGTTTTAGCTCATGGTGTGAGATTTAAAATATTTTTCAGGTACTGATCACGGAGGTTGATTCAGGGTTGTCGATTGAGGCGGAAGATCCGTAGTCTTTCTTTTTGTTCTTTTGAACCATGTATGTTATAACATATTTTTGGGTGTTAGAATCGTGTTTTGTAAGCCCTTTGGGCGGATATATTAAATACATGTATGCTTTATTTCGTGAGTAAATATCGGGTTGGGTGTTTTATCTGGTTATTTATGGGTATTTCACGTGACTCGGAGTTTGGAGCGTGACAGAATAATATCAGAGCTCTGGGTTCGAATACGTAAGAGCCGTGGGAAGAGAGTGCATCACCGTATGAGATTGATTGCGTGTAACGTGTTAGCATGTTGAGTATGTGTGAATATTGTGTATATGTGAGCATGGAGGTTGAACCTTAAGATTGATTAGCCTTGCCTTTGAGCGTTTAGATTAATAAACTTGGGAGCCAAGTTAGAAACATGTTTAGCTGACGTAAATTCTAGCACGGAATCTAAGTAGGTTATCTAAATTGGTGCATCACTCTTGTCGGTTCTCATTAGTATGTGGGGGTTGTTTAGCATGAACCTATGTGACTATATGTTAGCATGCTTATGTAGTTCCTACTTATGTTCATACGATGTGTTGCATCTTATGTTATGTGTTTCTTTATGTAGACGTGATCCCTACGCGGAGAGAGTGAGGTTGTGTTCGAGGCTGTGACTGTGGGTTTGGAGTTGGTGGTGGACTCCGTGAGTAGTGTGTTGTGTTAAGGCAGCGGTTGGTGCGGATGTGAGGTTGGGGTGAGTTTTAGATCCCGTGTCTTTGACATAGTTAGCCGTTGTTTAGGATGCCTGACCTTGTTTGACTATATCCTAAGAATGGTTTGGTTGACCATCTCTTATGCCCATGTCGATTGCAATCAACAGTTTCTTTTCTTTTGACCATGTGCTGAATTTCAGAGATGAAATTCCTTTAAGGGGGGTAGAGTTATGAGACCTTGACCTGTTTTGTTTTTTGGCATTTTTCGACATGAGTTTATCATTTTTCGTTATAGCATGTTCATATGCGTTTTTATGCATGTTTGGGTTTAGATATGCATGCGGGGTGGTTCCCGGGACCGTTGGTCATTGTGGTGTAGTTTGTTTTTAAAAAAAGATATTTTGGTGGCCTATAAATATCTCGCGTTAGATATTTTTAAAAGATATTTTCAAAACTTACAAGTTAAGTTTTTTTTCCCTCTGCCTTTTCTCTAACTTCTCAGGGGCATAGGGCTCAGTTTTTGACGATCTAACAGCGAATCCCTGCTATTGGCATGGTGGGCTACGTGTTCATCCAAACGGAATTTTATTCTGGTGAAGTTCAATTTTGCACGTGGATCGAGGCGTTGAATTTTTAACTCAACGAGATAAAATCTTAGACTCCCATATCTTATAAGGATACTATGTGTAATCGTGTGTTTTTACTTGTTAAAAATACATAAAAAATCAATTTATGTTTCAAAAAGATCAGGTTTTGGTTTAAAACCGTTTTGTGTTGATTTCGGTTGGATGAAATTGGATTTTGAATGTTTCTTTCGGTGGTTCTTGATGGTTTGAGTTCATGTATGTCTGTGGGTGTCGAAAATATGTGAGTTGGTAAGTTTCTGTGTGTTTTGAAGCATCATAGTGAGTGTTTGAGAGTTTTGGGGCTTAGAACACAAAATAGGGGAAAATTTGGGCCATTCTCGGGCGTCTGGGCGCTCGAGCGTCCGTCTATCCGCTCGAGCGGACTGGATGCGTAGGGCTGTTTTCTTTTGATCATATCTCCCTTATCTAGACTCAGAATTGGGTCGTTCTTGTACTCAAATTGTAGCCCTAGAAGTCTGATTTCCAATGACACCACCCTTACAATACAATTTTTTTTGTGGAAAATGTTATGATCAAAAGAGTGAGGTATGTCAAAAAAATTTAACCATTTGTCACACGTTTTGGCCGAATGTTCTGAAAAATGTTACTTTCATCCTTATTGGAACTTTTTATCAAATTTCTTATTCATTGGGAGTTTATTTGTGTTTTATTGGTCATGTTGTGGCCTCGGGTGTTGTTTGGATTTTGTTGGCGTCCTCAAGGACGGCGTGCATGGTGTGATGCGAGTTTTTGGTGCACGATGGTGTGTGTGGTGGCTAGTGCATTGTTGGGTCCGGGTTGACCATGTTGGGTGTGTGTGGGTCCATGTTGGCCGTGTTGGGCGTGTGTTGGTCTGTGTTATGATGTGTTTGTGGCTGTCTCTCCTCTAATGGCTCTTAGCCAATGGAATTATGGGGTTCTAATGGCTGAAATTATGAAGAGGGGTGTTAGTCGTTTTTCGTTTCGATTGGTTGTGGTGGAGCCATGTTGTTTATTTGTGTTTGTGTGGATATCCTTGGGGGTGATGTGGCTTTGTTTAGTGTGGTGTGCTCAGGTTTGTGATTCTTTTTTACAAGGTGGTTTGGGGAAAGGATGGGGTGTTGGTGAGACCCATTTTATGGGAGGTTTGGTGTTGGCTTTTGGTTAGTTTGTGTTCTTTAAGTTGTTGGTTTTGTCGGGTGTGTGGCATGTGATGTCGTGACAGATTGTGTGGTATCGTTATGTGTAGCGTCGTGGTTATACATACTTTTGTGCTTATAGAACTATGGTTAGTTTTATCTTTGCATGTTGTACGATGGGTATGTGGTCCTATGTGATCTTATGCAGTCGTGATGTATCTAAACTCTAATTTTATGTGTGCATGTGTTGGACTTGTTAAAAATCTAGTTTTAAAAAGGCATATGAGGGGCGAATTTTGGTCATACGGTGAAAGTTTGTAAAAATGCATGTTGGCTCTGGTTAACAAGGCATATGAGAGGCAGATTTGGGTCCTTCGGTAAAAGTCTGAGAAGATACATGTATTACATGTGATGCTTTGTAACATGGGATATAACTGTTGTTGAGGATTGTAAGAGTCAATTTCTATGTATTTGTGTTGCATGTGGAGCTCTTGTTAGGGTTGGTATACTGAAAATCATGATTTTAGTATTTAATTTTATTTTAATAAAATTAGTTTTCTATTTTATGATAATCTTTATGAGCAATATATGTATATCATTTCTTTGTTATGTATGGATTTCTGATATTCTGTATAGTATTTAATCTGGTGTATAGAGTACGGCTTACAAACAGAAGATCAAATTTTAGGTTCTTACGGAATATAAGTTTTATGTTCATAGTTTAGATAGAAATGGACATACCATCGGTACGACTGTGGTACAGAGTTTTAGTAGGCCGGTCTTGTTACAGGGAACAGATAATAGCGTCATCTATTGTTCTGACTCTTTGTGCCAGTACACTTTGTGAGTATTAAACGGGACATTTGGAGTAATTAATTTAGTACTGACTATTGACTATATAAATTAATTCACACCCCAAGATTATTATGAATAGTGCTTATTCTCTAAATCCTGAAATAATTATTGATTTGTACACATTTAATATTCGTTATTTTGATTCATTAGAGAGTGTGATCTTATATGGGTCTATATTCCCGGTGAGTTGGATAGCCGTATTATTTATATGGCAATATATTAATTATTGACGGAATCCACGTCTCGATAGATTAGGATTGACAATACCCCCTTAAGAATGCTTATAAGTTTTGACTGGGCCAAACCCTACAGGTGGATTTAATTATTCGGCGGTCAAATAAGTTAAGCGGAAGGGTTTAAGGAATATCAAGATGCCGATTAAATTAAATTATCAGTAATTAAATTTAATTAATGGGTATCGAGAATCTTAACGTGGGGAGAAATGGTAAGTATTTAATAAAAAGAGCTCAATACAAGAAGGTCTTGTGATTATGGGTCAGAGTGCAATTATAATTTTTTAGTGGTATGAACTGTAATTCAGCGTTTTATGAAAATTGCAAAAATCGCTGCATGTCTTTTTATAATTGCAGAAACCTCTAGTAGGTGTCTGTGTTCCACTGGAACTCCAACTTATAATTACTCCTCAGGTTCCTACTGTAACCCTATATATATGCGGGTAGGCTGAACTAGTTTTGGATGATTTTATATCATTATTGAGATATTAGTTTTGTCTTTCAAAGACTTAAATATATCGGGGTTCTGTCGGTACAAGTTCTCGGAGGATCGTAACCCACACTACGTTCGATGATCGCGTAAAGGAATAAAGTAGAAGATCTGACTGGAGTTTCAATTCGGAATCAAATCGTAGTTGAATATTAAATCTACAAGAGGTATTTTTCTAAATTAATTTTGGTTGTACATGTTTATTTTTTATCGTTCGACGTCAAAAATTTTATCTAGAGTTCGTTTCGGCGTTTGCCTGTCTAGTTAATTTTTTACCGATAATCGTTTTTCAAAAACAATGATCTTGAAAATTTTACCTCCATCAAATTGGTATCAGGGCTGTTTTATTTTTTTGTTTATGGTTATTGGGGCGGGGTAGATTTAAAACTGTGTTAACTTTGTTTTGTAGACGTTGTAATCCCGATTTTATGATCATCCTTTATTTTCATATTTGATTGAATGTGTGGATGATGATTTAATTAATTTTTTAATCACAGGGGTTGACCGTGTTAGATTAATTAATTTTTAGATCGAATGTAGGCCTACAGGACATAGGTTTCGATGTAAAAATATTTTTATGTTCTTTAAGTTTTTTTTAGTTTATTAAAAAAAAATATAAACAGGTATGCAAGAAACGACGGTGGATGGTGGCAGCAACTGGCGGTGGTTCCGGCGATTTTAGCCGCGAAAACAGTTTTTTTTTTTATTTTGCAATATTTTTCTTTTTTCATAATTTTTTTTTCCTCAAATTAAAAAAAAAAGGAAACAGTGGAAGGGATCAACCGCCGGTTTCCAAGAAGGAATCTGCTAGCGCACTATAGCGCTTTTTCATCACAGTGAAGCAATATCCCAAACAGTGGAGCTTTTCCGGACAAAAGGGGCAGTAATTCCCAAGCGCAAGCCGCAGCAACCAAGAAGCACAGGCGCTGTTTTTCAAAACAGTGGGGCTGTTTCTCCAATACAGGCGCAATCCACGCAAACAGTAGCCAAACGCTGCCTTAACAGCATGTCCCAACACCCAAACACTGTGGCGCAATCCCAAGAAAGCCGGTTCTGGAAGTTGATCAAAATTGTGTTTTTTTTTTTTGAACAAAAACATCACGGTGGCTGTTTCTCAACCGGTGGCAATTCGGAAGCGCAAACAGTGGCGCACACTGTTGCGCCAACCCAATCAAAAGCAACCGGTTTCCATTCCATCACAGTGGCGCATATTCCGCCAGTTTCGAAAAATCAGCAGTGGTTTCCAGTTTGCAAGCAAACAATGATTTCCAGTTGAGATTAAAAAAATACAGCCGGTAGTTTCCAATATAGCTGGATTCCAAACACAGGTGGGAGACTGAAAGTTTATATTTGAGCATAAAACAAAATTTTTTTAGAGTTTCAATTAGATTATAAAATCGAGATTTATATTTATCTTGTATTTTATTTATTTTTATATATTAACTGCATGGATAATAAATATTGATTTTATTTATTCTGTTAATTTAATTAATTTAAAATTTTTCTTTTAATTAAAATATTTTATAATTAAAAAATAAAATTAAGTTTTTTTTAATTAATTAATTTTAATTAAATTAAAAAAATTTAGATATTTTATTTTT
>JAOTRH010231811.1:0-10154 GCA_034768845.1 Heliamphora exappendiculata
AATTTAAAGACATTTATTTGTAGAAAATGAATTATTAAAATCATCAAAATTAATTAAAGAAGCACTTGGGCTAACACATATGATTTTAATAAAATACAGATAAATTTATCTGTATTCTTCATGTATGTTTTGAAAAGATACGGATAAATTTATTTATATTCTTCATATATATTTTAAAAAGGCACAAATAAATTATCTGTTTTAAGGTATTTTTGTCTTAAAAAAATCTTGCGCGTTAAGAATTTTATGCGAATGAATCTTATTCGTTAAAAAATCTTATAGTAAATAAAAAATAATAAATGACTTATAAATTAGACAATTCACTAATTTTTTTTGTAAAAAAAGTTATTAGACACAAATTCATACCAAATCATGCTAACTACAACTTATTAGATTGTAGATAAAATGAGAACACAAATTTCTAATATCAACACGTTTTTAGAGGCATGATTAAATACTATTTTTATAAATATTAATATATTTTGTATAAATAATATATTCTTTTTATAGCCTAATGAACTATTATTAGTATTTTTCTTAAATACTTGATTAGGTGAGTAATTAAATAATTTGGTATCACGATGTTATGAATCATTACGATTATAGGCGGTTTGGCAACTCTAGTTTTTTGAAATGATAATTCTCTATGTGGAATGATGATCTAATTATTTATTTTAATTTAATTTATTTATTTATTATTTTTAATGATTTTTTTTCATTTGATTAAACTATAACACTTCCTGATTTTTCTAATGGACACGAGGAAGAAAATAAATTTCTTGAATCAATATAAAAGATTAAAAAACAAAAAAAATCAAAATAAGTTAACAAATTAGATTTTATATTGCTTTTTTTTATAGTTAAAATTTTTCATATTTTAACTAAATTTTTTATTTTCTCCATTATTCTCATCAAGATTATTCAAAAAAAAAACTAAACAAAAAATTAGTCAATAAACAAAGAAAATATTTTAAAAAATAAAAATGAATTATGCTAATCACCGCTTAATAAGCGGTGATTAATAATATAATAAAGAGAAATTTTTTGTAATATCAATACGTTTTTTGAGGTGGTACTTTTCACTTTTACATATATCAATAGATTTTGTATAAATATTTATTCATTATATATTTATTTTCACTTCCCAGTGAATAGTGTTTAGCATATTCTGTATGGAGATAATCCAACGCCATAAATATATACATGCTCGGTGATTCAGAAAATATATCTTTATTAACTTTCAACAATTACAATAATTTGAAATTACAGGAAAATGAAATGACAGAAACAACATGAATAGAACTTGCAAACCGAGTCCTGCAATCGCAGTTTCTTTAAGAATGATTCGCCGCCTACCGAGGGTGTTGTAGGTATTCCACCGGCGTCACTCTCCCAGGATAAAATGGCTCCACGATCGTTGGAACACCACAAAGGATCGGTTATAAACGTACTCCGTCTGTCTTTCTCTCTCTTGCAGCTTGTACTATAACCTGAGAACTGTATATCTATTTTCTCAACTTCTGTCTGTTACTTTTTCGTCTATTGCTCTCATTCTCTGCTTTGTTTCGTCCCCCTCGTATATTTCTCTTCTCCCGTGGGATGACAGTATATATAACCCTCCATCATGGAGGGATTACATGGAGATCAATAGCCAGGAAGATCAATAGATCAATAGCCAGGGAGATCAATAGCCACTCATGGCTATTGATTTTCAGGATTCAATTGTCAATTGAATGGTCAATTCAATTGTAATTGAATTCTGCTATTAAATTTTGGAATTCAATGGCCAATGAATTCACATATTTCAACATATTCCAATTAAGAAAACCCTCAAAATTTATTCCAACTTAGGCCTAGCTAACTGTGATGTATTTACCCAATATTTTTCTGGGGTGTTCTATCCCACATTGGAATTGATTGAAGGAAAATAGTACAAATGTAGGATAATAATTTCAATGTAGGGTGGGTGGGTTGCAACCTTGCAGGAGTAGAATGTGTACTTATATCATGACTGATGAGGAATCAAAGATCAGATAAGCATGTGGTTAATTTTAGTCCTTGTAGTCTGTATTTCAAATTCCTCTTCTTGAAGGAGAAACTTTAAACTCATTTAGTTTTTTCATTTATATAGGGGATTTTAATTAGTAAAAGTTTTTTTTTAATTGCAAAAATGGGGTTTTGTGCAAAATGGTGCAGACGGCTTGATGGGCGTTCGAGAAGGGCGTGAGTATTGAGAATTGACGAGTCCTCGATTGATATGAATATATCACGTATTGTGGCTTGAGTATTTTAGATCGAGACAAAATGAAATAATTCTTTTTTTCTTTCAGTAACAAATGCTCGATAGGCGCTTGAGTGGTAGGACTCTAGTAAGGTCAGTTTGGATGCTCAATAAGCGCTCAATAGATTGAACAAAAATACATTACTTCCCTTTCGAGACAACGCATAGTTCTCTTAAAATACTTTGACAAAACTGCACGAAACTAACGAAGATTGAAAAAATAATTTTTGTAGAATACTATGAATTAGAGTAGGCTGATGAAGTTAAACTCATTAGGGTGTGTAAATCAAGCATGAGAAGTGCACGTAAAAAGTGTTAGATTAATCATCTCGCATTAGTAAATGCTTTCGTCTTATATTGTTTACAATATTTAATTCAATAGCGAATTGCTTCGGTTATTGGTTGTGTGTGAATTTTGTAATTCAACAGTCTTAACTTAGTGAAGTTTTACATAAATTTTTAAGTATTCTGTTTATTTTTTCGTGTGGTTATTTGTTTTAAAATTTTGATTTTTAAGATTAATTTAAGAATATTCAGATTTGACAGATTCTTTCTTTGTAGATTCAAACCCTACTGATTCACTAACTTTTTTTTTTTCCTTATAGTTTTTGTTGGGGGAAACCATGGTAGACTACTAGGGGATCAACTTGACAAGTCAGCTTAACATATCACCGAACCAGCAAAGGGCTAGGGAGTGGGGGACAACACTGTCAACTCTTAACTTTCATTGGCCTTGTTTGGGCTAAATGTGGCTACTTTTTTTATTTTTGTCATTTAATTTTTTTTTTTCATCTTTGGACTAAATTCTTTTATTTTTTCGAATTGTCTCGATAAAATTAATCCAAAAAGTAAAAAATTTTAATCAAAAGATAAAAAAAGTACACTAAAAACGAAAATAAGTAACATAAAATTTGACTTATTGGCATATTTTGACTTATTTTTGTATTTTTTTAATTTTTTTAATTTTTTCATCAAAAAAACTAATTTTTCCGACTCGTCTCGATGAGAAGAGTTAAAAAGTATAGTAGTTTGAATAAAAAAAATTCACTAAATACAAAAATAAGTAAAATCGAATAAGTAAATAAGTAATTATCCCAAACATGACAAATTATTTATACGTTCATTCACTTCCAATAGAGGTATGAAATAATTTCATCTTTACTATAATCTTTTTTCTCAAATTTTCATTTAACTTGAGTATTAGAGAGTCTTTAGTGGCCTACTGACCGAAAGATTTACTAAATGAGACTCTATTCATACATAAGGACAAACTTGTTGTGATAAAAAAATGTTTAGATTTAAAAATAGAATTTCACCGTTAAAATTTTTAATAATAGAATTAATTTTTATAGAAAACTTTTAAATAGGAATAATATTTAATTAACCCTAAAAGTAAAAAATATTTACAAGTAATGGTTTATTTTTCTCCTCAACAAATCCTTTATTTAGATATTAGGGTGGGCAAGGATTCTTCAAGTTGATGATGGACAGGCCCAATATGTCTGAAAAATTGGTTCGGGCTGGATTTCAGTAGTGGGCTGAATTAAGATACATAATTATACCGTGCGAAAGAAGTCCACTCTCTCAAGTTTTAGGTCTTGTTTGGTGTCATTTACGTTTATTAATTTTTATTTTTATTTAAAAATTTTCCTAAACTAAGATAAAATTATATTTTGATAATTATATATATATATTTATATGTATATATATAAAAATATATAATCAATTTCAAATTTTACTTTTTTTTTATAAACGAAAAAAAATATTTTTCTTAAACATTTGTTTTGTAAACATGCTTTTATTTTTGCAAACTCCTTTCAACACGATAGGCCACCTCAACATATTGTTACCAACATCGGAAAAATATCTTTGGGAGCCACTTTCGTTCATCATATCTAACCACAATTTCTATTCACAAACTATCATCTTCATCTGCTATTATCTGCAATCATTATTATCACTACACCATTTTCACTCCATGCGTGCCATCTCCACCTACTTGCACTCACCACCTCTCTTTATCATTTGCTATTTTTATCACTAGTTTTCTCCCACTAATCGATCAACACCTATATTCACAATCGCTCTAAATTAGTTGCTACCTTTGACATCCATTTCTGGTCACTATTGGTGCCACCACCATCTTGTGTTGTTATTTTTTGATAATTGCTACTTTTTGTTTATCATCTCCTGCATTGGTACTTGTCGTTGCTACTCTCGTACCTTTGATTATTCTAAAATCCGTTACTATTGACCGACATTGCTTATTACTACTTTAAGTCACTATAGATATCTTTACTTTTGACAATTCTTTTGGACAACTTTATGTCACTAGGCGCCGCTCTCAAAATCGTTTATGCAACAAATATTTATTTATTTATTTTTATTTTTAATATAAATAAATAAAAATATATTTTAAATTTGTTATAAATAAAAAAATAAAAAAATAAATTACAATAACTTCTCTTAATATTTAAATTAAATACAATTAAATTCACACGTCCAAAAAAATTACTTCATCATCCCTTAACACTTAATTTTATATTACACGTAAACCCAAATTGTTAAATATTCGTTAATCAACTCAGGTTGACCAATAATATCAGTAACAAATAAACATATTCTGTCGTATTTGCCTGTCTATATTTGCCCCTAGCGGACATTTCCATCGACCAAAGAAGCTATCCCCATCCCCAGCTGCGGCAAGATCTTGGTCTCTGAACAAGGCAAGTCTACGATCGTTGGCCTCACTTCCAGCAAATTGCAGCTTGAAGAGATCTCGGATACCCTCTACAGTGAGACCGAGGTTTCGAAATTGACAGTTAACGAGCTTAAGCGACTGAGGTAGAGGGGGCACCATGATAAAATCCAGCGAGAAGATAAAGAGAAGGGCCGTACGTTGTTGGAGATCAAGAAATCGTGAGATCTGGAAACCAAGATGGACCTCAACAATTGTTGCTTCTTCGCCGCCTCTTCCTCCTCCTTCAAGACGCCGTACTCCTTTATGATTGCAGAAAATTGAGAAAGTATTAATTCTTTACTTTATTTTTCTCAAAAAAGAAACTTTAATTGGTACACGCAACGCAAGAAATAGGAAACAATTGCAGAAAATTGTTTGATAAGGCACGATTCTTAATCACTTAAAAAGATCAGATAGGAAGAAAAAGCCCTAAAACTGAAATGTTCAGAGAGAACAAAACAGAGGAGGAAAAAACCCAATATGAGATGAACATGAACTTAATCCGGATTACTTGGTCGCCATTGCCGCGGATTAGGAAGTCCCTATCATCTGAACAAAGAAGAGAGACAAGATCGTGAGAATCACTGTGGTTGGTTTCGTCGGCCATATCTTATTGTGTCTCGACCCAGGGTTGCTTTGCTTGCGAATCAAAATTCAAAGGATTACACCAAGGCGAATGTGGCCGCTGATTACCTTCGGGGCAACCATAGCTTGCTGGTACGAGCACATCAGCCGAACGTTTTGCCGCCTCATTCGCCACCCACTTTTATGTCTCCTACAACACTTTTTTGTCCGTTAAAAAGTAAAGGGTAAATGTGTCTTTTAATTAACTTTATTAGCAGCGTTAAATGTTTAGGGGAGGTGTCGGCGTAATTTCCTTTAATATATGGAATTAATTATATTTTATCCAAAATTTAGGAAATATTATTGTAATTTACCCAAATAAAAAACTATAAAATGTTATGGAATAGGCCCTAGCATTTTTTGGTGTGGGTGTTGGACTGAAGTGTTGGTCATAAATGCTGCATTCTGAATACAGATCTAAAACAATTTGAAAAAGTTTAAAAAGTTAAATTTTGTAAAGCTCCATTCTATTACTTTTTGATTTTCATTTTTTAATATTTAACTTTTATAACAAAAAAATAAAAATAAAAATTCAACTACGTATGTCCCATAGGTTTGGAATTAACAAATAACAGGTCCGGCCCAGTTAAGACTTAAGCTCAGGATTCGTGGTCCAAAAATTAGTGGGTCACGAGTTATTAATTTTTTTTTTTTAGAGCTAACACACAAAATGGATCTAGTAATAGCCGTTTTAATTTTAGAAATTAAGCATTGACATATATCTCCTTAAATTGACAAATGATTTTATTTTAAGAGTAGCAATAAGACAATGCTTATATACATATATATAAAATTTTCTATTCAGTGTACAAATCAGAGTCATTTATATTAGTTTGAACTCACAAGAGCCACAATACCGTGTTAATTGTAAATTTGCATACAAAGAGATAAGACTAAATATGATCAGAAATGATAATAGTTAGTATACATTATTAAAATGTAACATATAAAGTTGGAGATGGCATGAGCTAAGAGCATACTTTTTTTGGCAGCATGTTGATTCTGAATTGGTTAGAATTATATGCGCGCATTTTGAACCTTTTTCTCCTTATAAGTGTTTATCCAAATGCTCTCTCTCTCTCTCCCACTCTTGCTCTCTTTTTTTTAGAAAAGTTCATTACACATAAGTACATTGCAAATCTAATATAAAATCGATCAAAGAAATACATTTGATGCAACAAAACACCTTTTTAAAAAGAGAAAGAAACACTTATACGTAGAGAAAAAAAACCCACACACAAGGAGAAAAAAAACACATATCCACGTAAAGAAGACCAATAAAATAAAGCAAAAAAAAAACAAATTGCATGTTTGGATGCTCAATGGTCGCAACTCCCAACCAATTTACTCATGTTTTTGAATCTTTGGAACACACTCTCAATTAGCTCAAAGGTTTTTCAATATGAATATGTTGTAAAATGAATTCAAATAATTCAAACTCAACTTGTGTTTGGTTCGTTAAAAACTAGTTTGAGGTTATGAAAATTGACAAAAACGAGTTTAAACACAATTTTAAAGATTACATGTACTATTTCTACAATTTATTTGTACCAATTATAAATGCTGCTATGAACCGGGTTCATAATTAACTCGAAACTCATTTGAAATTAATTTTGGAAAATTAAAAACGGTCAAACTTGAACACTATTTGAGTAATTTTTGCCTGTCAACTCCCCTAATGTTCCAAACTAATTTTGATCGCATATTTGTATGAATTTTATCACTTTTATGTGAAATCCGAACAAAGAAGTTACCCAAATTAAATTGGAGCATTGCAAGAGGTGATCATAGGGAATAACTTTTCCCGTTTGAGACGTGTTCGATTTTAAACGATTTAAACTTGAACTAGACGTGTTTGATTTTAAACGATTTAAACTTGAACTAATGTACGTGCTCTTCATTCTATAAACATAAAAATTGTGCTATACGTATATAGATGTTGGTCATAGAACCAACCACAATCCTTTTACAGGCTTGCAGGACCCACATTTAGGGTGTTTGGCTAAGCTTTTAGGTTCAACTTTTAATTTTATGCTAGTAATTTTATGAATAAGTTATAATTTTTTTTAAAAATTCTTACAACTTATGTTATAAGGTGTTACTATTATTTTTTTTCTGTTTTAATTACAAGCTAATATATTAATTATTAAATACTTAATTTCTGTTAAAAATTACAATTTATAAATTATTAATTTTAGTAATATTAAACACCTACATTGTGTAGATCTCACAGCCTTGAAAACAAACCATGGTTGATTCTATGATAATAAACATAGATATTGAAAAACCTCTTTTTAAAATTAATTTTATCAGCACTAATCGATATATAACAATCTATCATACAAGAAAATAAACGCAACCACTCGAGGTACACGATTTTTAATATGAAAAATCTTAACTTAGGTAAAAATTACAAGACTAATTCAAGTCCAGATAAATCAAGCACTTTTGTTATAAGAGTTCTTACAATACCAAATTAAGTCCACAATTTAAGAATGTAAGTTACTCTTGTCGAATTCACGTTCACCAAATCATGATTGTCGACGGAATCCACCTTGGACATTGAATCTTGAGAATCGACTCAAAATTCACTAGGAACCAGTACAAAAGTTGTGAATCTGATGCTTGATGATCTTCTTAAAAGTCTCGAATCAATCTAATCATCAAGCAGTAGGCAAATAATAACTTCAGAAAGTATTATTTTTAAATGCACTCAACTGCTAGAGGGAGAAAATCATCAATGGTCACAACTACACATACCTGAGTCGCAATTTAAGGCAATCTCGAGAAACATACCGATTGTCACTGATAGATTGGTGATTGAACCACATCAAGCAATATATTGAACGGTCTTCAACAACTTGCAATATCTGTTCAGACTGATTGATCGGTCAAAAGACCGATCAATCTATTTTTTAACTGATCGATCTATCTATCAATCCATCAAATATATCTTGCAGTATAATCATTCAAATTCTAAATCATTTCAAGCTTTTCATCTATGACTAAAAATATTCAACTAAAAATACTTTTTACATGAAATAAAATATGACAAGATTAATGTGTATTTTTCAAATAAATTACCAACCTAGCGTCGTATCTATATCCTAACAGATATAGTGAAAACATAAGCAAATCCTTGCATAACCATTCTGGTAGAATTTGTAAGCCAACTAAATGGATATGTAGGGATATGAAGTTTATAAAGAATTGCAAATTGGGGATATGAAATGTACATCCCCCATAACCCATAGAACACCAGGGCATGTATGTCTATATTTGTCTTTTTCAAGTACCATATATAAGTTTGGTTTCATCATCCACATTTTCAAGTGGGCCACCACGTGTCGGTCCAAGAGGGGTTAGAGGATGATGGGGGAGTCAATGAAGCCTAACTGGCTTGCTAGGAATATTGTAGAAGATGATAGCCACACAGGGAGTCATGTGTAAAAGGAGATCAGCGCCTCTTGGGGGGAACATGTCATGCGAATTTGAGATATGTGAATTAAAGAAAGAAAAATTGCTAACTAGCTAGTGTTTATTGAGCACTAACTAAAAAGAAATAAATAAATAAATAAGTAATTATTTATTTATTTATTAGAGCGGTACTATTCTTACACACTGTAAGAGTTGTAACGGTGGTTTATTTATCGGAATGCTATTGTGTTAGGCTGGTGGCCTTATTCAAGATGTGTTTAGATATGTGATGTTTTAGCGTTACATTTCTATAACACATCCGGTTTTGTGTGTGCATGTGTGTGTTTCGAAGCCTTTCGAATTGTGAGAGTTGACTTTTTTGTAGGCTCGGTATGTTAAATTTTTTTATTTTTATGTTATGAGTGAAAGTGTTGCCTTAAATTGTACATTGAAATTCAGAGTAAATTTTATTTTTGGGCATTTACTTACCAAAATAAATAAATGAATAATGTTGAAGGAGTGAAAATTAGTCCGGATTTCATTACAATAATTTTGGGACAATCTCATTAAAGAAATAAGGATCTTATCATAATGGGGGTTTCATTAAACAAGAATTCTCTCAGCATCACAGAGTTGTGTTTTAGGAAAAGATTTTTATCAGCATAATATTTTCATCGATAAAGAATCTCATTATATATATTTATATATATATATATAACTCCAAGGGTAAACGTACTCAATCATACGTTTGAAAACATATATTACATTATTTTTCTTCATAATTAGAGTTGAGTTGAGTGTTAGAGTGTTCTCAGTTGGCCACTGCCAATCGAGGAGCACTAATCATGTTTTCTTACGTAAAAATTTTAAATTATTAGTGTTTAAGTTATTATTTTTTTGTTGAGTTTTTCTCATTATTAATAAGTAATTGTTCGATTTTCTCTTTTACCAATGTATTGATTTGTGGACAGTTGTGATAATAGTAGTTTTTACTATTAAAAATGTAAAGATATTAAGATTTTTGTTTTTATATAATTGTCATTAGCTATTATTAAGTGTCAGCTGGACAATAAACTAACAAACAAAAGAGTT
>JAOTRH010231822.1:0-10154 GCA_034768845.1 Heliamphora exappendiculata
TTTGGTGGAGGCCAACCCTGAAGACCTGGGTTTGGATTTGTTTCAGTTCTTGGATGGATTTGCAGTTTTTGAGATAATTGATGCATTCTTGCTTGGAGAGTCTTGCGATGCGGGTGGTGGTGGTTGAGAGATAAAACCGTTTTGAATGGAAATGGCGGGATATGGATTTGAGAAACTGAGAGTTGTGTTGGGAGATCATATTTGAGAAACTGAGAGTTGTTTGAGCGTCTCAAGTTTTGAGACTTGAGAGATAAACCGGTTTCATAAAAAAAAATAACAAGCTAAGAAATTTTATATAGAGGCCCTGTTTGGATAACTGCTTATTTGTTAATTTTATTTGGCTTAATTTTGTCTTTAATGAATTTTTTTTATCATTTAGTCAAATTATTATAATTTTTTATTCTTCTCGTTAAAACAATTCAAAAAAATAAATTTTTTAGTTAAAATATAAAAAATTTCAAAAAAAATAAAAATATATCAAAATAATTTAATAAGCCAAATTTTATATTACTTATTTTTATCTTTAAAGAACTACTTTTATTCCTTTAACAAAGTTTTTTAATTTTTTAATTCATCTCATCAATATAATTCAAAATAATAATAATTTTTAGTCAAAGAGTAAAAAAAGTTCCAAAAAACAAAAAACTAAACAAAAATTATAGAAATTAGCCCAAATAGAACTGTATTCTGCATCCATATAATTATGTTTCTTTAAAGCAAATATATAGTATTAGATAATGGATGAAGAATAAGGCTATACATGGAAAAATATGTTGCCCCGTTTGGCATGTCTTGCTTATTTGTTTATTTATTTACTTTATCTTACTTTTCACTGGTTTGATATTTTTGTTTATTTTTATTTTTTTTGAACTTTTTTATATTTTGATTAAAAAAATTTACTTTTTCGACTTGTTTAAATGAGAAGAGTGTAAAAAGTATAAAATTTTAACTAAATGATAAAAAAAATTAACTAAAGACAAACTTAAATCATGTTGCATGGCTGTTATATATATTATGGAGAATGGGGTATACATATTCCACCATTTGAAAAGTATATGCTAGTGGTATTTGGCATTTTTAAAATTAGTAATTTACTGATTGTAATTTATAATAGAAGTTTTGAGTATTTAATAAAAATTATAATTTATAGCTTAAATAAAAAAAACATTATAAATGGTAACAAAAATTGTAGATATTTTAAAAAATTTATAATTTATAATTAAAATTAGTAATAAAAAATTAAAATTGATGAGATACCAAAAAGCTCCCTTTATGTATTTTAATCTCAACTGTCAATTACAAACGCAACGATGTATTATTAATTATAATTTTAATTGTTTTAATTTTAAAATTATTTTTTATAAATTATAACAAATGTTTACTTAACTAATAATCATACATTAGATAACCAAAGTTTAGCATGCGCGGTGTGGGTGCTGGTAACTAATAGTTCCAGTTCGTGGTTTGAACAATAATTAGACTAGTGACTCGTCATTCTCTGTCCTTTTTTTGGGTTTGCTGAGCAGTTCAATTTTAATTGGGTGCACAAAAAATCAGGTGAACCGATAATTTGGTCTGAACCTACTTGGACCATACGATTCAGTCATCCTGATTAATATTTATCAAGAACAATTATAAACGGTTCGATTCAATTCCTTAAAAAAATGATTTTTAGTTTTAATTTATCTTCTCAGTTCTCTTCTCAACTTCTCCCTTTCTCTACGTCTCAAGTTGCATCGTCGCGCCATTCCTCGCTGTTGCACCATCGCGCCGTCCCTCGCTCCTCGTCGTGCCGCCCTTGCTTGTCATTGCCGTGCTGTGCCGTCCATCGCTGCCACACTCCCGGCTTCGTTGCCCTTTTTATCTCATATCACGACTGTCGGCTTCGAACTTTTTAACACTTAAGCTGTTTAATTTTGATCTAATTCGGTTCTGTGTGTTTGCATGAGAACCAATTCAATTCAGATTATATACACCCCTGGTTTTTTAATGAACTAGTTCATTTCTGTGCACCCAGCTTTCAATACATTGTAGTAAGACGCTCTTCAATGCTGTAATCCCTTCTCCCCCAAAAATCAAACGCACAGAAAAGCTCTCAAAATCCTCTATCTCTCTCTCTCTCACATGCAAAGGTTCCTTCTTCTGTTTCTCTTATTTTATACAATTCTCTCTGTAATTCATTCGCTTATTCGAGTTCTTTTTATTTGTCAATCATCGATCTATAAACTTTTCGTAGAGTTTTCGATTTACTGTTCTTTTGTCTCTTTTTTAAAACTGTTCTACCAACACCTGATGCGAATTTTAGTTCGATTAAATAAATCTCACTCGGTTTCAATTTAATGCTATTTCTATTTGTTTTATCACTGACTTGGTAATGCTCCATTTAAATTTTAGTTATATTATGGAGAATTGGGTATACATATTCCACCATTTAAAAAGTATAAACTAGTGATATTTCGCATTCTTAAAACTAGTAATATATTGATTGTATTTTGTAATAAAAGTTTTGAGTATTTAGTAAAAATTATAATTTATAACTTAAATAAAAAAACATTATAAATGGTAATAGAAATTGTAGAAATTTAAAAAAATTTATAATTTATAATTAAAATTAGTAACAAAAAATTAAAATTGATGAGATACCAAAAAGCTCCTTTTATGTATTTTAATCTCAACTGTTAATTACGTACGCAACGATGTATTATTAATTATAATTTTAATTGTTTTAGTTTTAGAATTATATCTTATAAATTATAACAAATGTTTACTTAACTAATAATCATACATTAGACAACCCAAGTTTTAGCACCCGCGGTGTGCGTGCCACTAACTAGTATGTTCCGGTTCAATTGGTCTCAATAATAATTAGACTAGTGACTCGTTTTCTTCATCTTTTTTCGATTCGCTGAGCAGTTCGATCTCAATTAAGGTGCACAAAAAATCAAGTGAATCGATAATTCAGTCCGAACCTGCCTGGACCATACGATTAAGTCATCCTGATTAATATTTATCAAGAACAATTATAAACTGTTCAGTCTGATTCCTTAAAAAAATAATTTTTAGTTTTAATTTCTCCTCTCAATTCTCTTCTCAACTTCTCCCTTTCTCTGTCTCGAGCAGCCAATCGCACCATTCCTCGTCGCCGCACCGTTGCGCTGTCCCTCGCTCCCTGTCGTGCCATCCCTCGCTCCCTGTCGTGCCATCCCTTGCTTGTCATTGCGGCGCTGCACCGTCCATCGATGCTATGCTCCCAGCTCCACTACCCTTCTTATCTCACATCACGGCTGCCGGCTTCAAAATAGAAACAATATGTATAAACTTTTTAACACTTAAGTTGTTTAATTTTGATCTGATGCGGTTCTGTGTATTTGGGTAAAAATCGATTTAATTCGGACCATATGTATCCCTAGTTTTTGAATGGACTGGTTGATTTCGAACCGTATGCACCCGACTTTCAATACATTGCAGTAAGACGCTCTTCAATGCTGGAACTACTTTTCTCCCAAAAATCAAATGCACAAAAAAGCTCTCAAAGTCCTCACTCTCTCTCTCTCTCACACACACATGCAAATGTTCTTTCTTTTGTTTATCTTATTTTATTCAATTTTTTCTTTAATTTATTTGTTAAATCGAGTTCTTTTTATTTGTCGATCACAGGGGGAACGCCATAGCATATTAATTGGGTCAAATGATCCATCAATTTTTCTTAAAAAAATATTATTATAGTATATATATTAAATTTAAAAATATTTGACCCCATAAAAAAATTTATTTGACCCCATAAATATATATTCAAAGTATATTTTTTAAATTATTTAAATGTTAAAAATAAATTTTAAATACATAATTTATATAGACTTTATACATTTATAAATAAATTACACTTCACACAGCCGCACCCAATCATAACTCTTACCTCACACATCCCAACCCCAAGTCCCAACAGGACCAATTTCCAATTTGCACGAATTGGGATTTCTCGCTTATCAGCTTTAGTCTTCTTCTGTCTTCAGCTTCTCCCGTTCTCACTTCTCCGTTGTCCTCGTCGTCTCTTCTTCAGCCTTCATCGTCGTCTCTCCGGAGGTTCCGCCGCGCTCGACTCGTCCTCGGCCTCCGACGACGTCTCCGTTGCACCACCGCTCGCCGGATCTGACGGCCATTGCTTGGACCAGCAAGATTTGAGGTTCTCTCTCTCTTTCGGCTTCTCTACTTCAGAACTTCTCCACGGTTCTGTGATTCTCTCGACTTCTCTCTCTCTCGGGTCTCTCTCTCAGCTGTCCAAGGTATGATTTCGAATTTCAAACCCTAAAAATCTAGGGTTTATGATTTTAAATTTGGGGAAAAAGTTTAAATTTCTGCATTGGCCATTGGGTGAGATGGTCTGATTAATTGGTTCTGTTTCCTGTTGGTATTAATTGGTTCTGTTCTGTTGCCTGTTGGTAATTTATAAATATGGATAATTGGTTCTATTGGTAATTGGTTCTGTTGGTAATTTATAAATATGGATAAATTGTTGTAGAAATTACTAAATTAGCAAATTGGGAAAAAATGTTGTATGAATATGGACAAATTAAGAAAAACATTTGTTGATGGTAGAAATCTTAGTTTGACTATGTACATTGAATATGAATATGTACATTGACATTTTATTTGTTAGTTGAGATGCTTAATTTAGTTTATATTGTGCGAACAACATATGATCAAATTCTGAATGACCCGTCAACAAAAATTCCTGGAGTCGCCACTCGTCGATCATCGATCTGTAAACTTTCCATAGGGTTTTCGATTCACTGTTCTTTTGTCTCTTTTTTAAAACTGATCTACCAACACCTGATGCGAATTTTAGTTCGATTATATAAATCTTACTCGGTTTCAATTTAATGCTGTTTCTGTTTGTTTTATCACTGACCTGGTAATGCTCAATTTAAATTTTAGTCCAATTTAGCTAAATTTTAGAGGGTTTTACTCCAAATCTAGCAGATCGATTCAGTTCTTTTGTCATTTATTAGCTATGTTCGCTTCAATTTCACACTTTTCTCGCTTGCAATGTCAAATTTATGTCTTCAAGTTCATGAATTTGTTCAGATCTACTGCATTAAGCGTTGACTTTGGGGGGGAAATCCATGGCTTCCATTCGATTTGATGCAACGAAGCAGTACTACACGACAAGCAGTCTTGTAGCTGGTTATGCTCTCTGTTCAAGCTTGCTCGCGGTGATAAACAAGTTTGCTATTACCAAATTCAACTACCCAGGCCTCCTAACCGCATTGCAATACCTCACTTCAGCTCTTGGAGTGTGGGTTTTGGGCAAATTAGGGTTTCTGCACCACGATCCATTCATACTCGACACCGCGAAGAAGTTCATGCCCGCGGCGTTTGTTTTCTTTCTCGCGATCTTCACAAACACTAACCTACTTCGTCATGCCAATGTCGATACGTTTATAGTTTTTCGGTCTTTGACACCTCTTTTGGTTGCCATTGCTGATACCACATTTAGAAAGCAACCCTGCCCATCAAAGCTTACTTTTATGTCATTATTGATTATTTTGGGTGGTGCTGTTGGGTATGTTGCTACCGATTCGGGTTTTACCCTAACCGCTTATTCGTGGGCATTTGCTTACTTGATTACTATCACGACTGAAATGGTTTATATCAAACACATGGTTATGAATCTTGGATTGAATACTTGGGGTTTTGTGTTGTACAACAATTTGCTGTCATTGATGATGGCTCCATTATTTTGGATTATCACGGGAGAGTATGCTGATGTATATGCTGCTGTGGGATCGAGTTCTCCAAATTGGTTTGAGCTCGATGCATTTCTTGCAGTGTCGCTGTCTTGTGTGTTTGGGTTGCTCATTAGTTTCTTTGGATTTGCAGCTAGGAAGGCAGTCTCCGCCACAGCATTTACTGTCACCGGTGTGGTTAATAAGTTTCTTACAGTCCTGATCAATGTGTTGATTTGGGATAAACATGCCGGTCCAGTTGGTTTGGTTTGCCTCATACTCACGATTGCAGGAGGCATTTTTTATCAGCAGTCAGTTACTGGAGCTGGCAGTGCTCCATTGCAACGTGATTCTGCAGCATCTAAGCTGATCGAAAATGGAAATGATGGTGATGATTATGGAGATAAGGATGAACAGAAGGGTATATCTGGTAAAATATCTGGTGTATGAACACTTTACTTGTTTCTGACAAGGTTAAACAGAATATTTATGCCTAATTGCCTATTGTTTGTCACTTAAACATCTATAATGTATTAGATCTTGCCACTACCATTCTTATGAGAATTTTGATTTTGTTGTACCCTTTACTCAGCTTGTTTCACACTTCATAGATCATATAGTTTTGGTTCTCATTGGTGATTTATGGTCTGTTCTAGTGCATTGCTTTCCTGAAGTAGTAGTTGAATCTTTTTTCTTCCTTGTGCAGTTGTTAACTTCCTCAGTATAATGAAAGAATGTAGTGGTCATAGTTTATTTTTATCTTCTAACTTTTGTTACTTATTTCCTTTTTCCCATATTGGAGAACACATTATGCAGTCCATTCAAGTGTCTTTGATTTGGTAATAGGTTGGATCATACAATGAATGATCTTTAGGTTCCAACCTTCTTGTTAATTGAGTTCCTTTCTTTAGTTTATGTTCGGATGGTTGAAATCTTAAAGGGAGAATGAAAATTTGATTCCGAATCTCTATAATTCCTCCATTTGGAATAAGTGGGAATAGAAAAGCAATTCCTAATTACTTATTTAGCTAGGAATCACATTTTCAAACTAAGTATAAATTCAATTTCCACCCTTCCCTGTGATAATCTTAGATTCCGGATCAATCAATAAGGAAATAAAATATTCAACTCTAATAAATTTCTAAATTTTTGTTTGAATGAGATTCTTAAATTAATCCAAACGGTTGAATGTGATTCCTCTATGTATTAGATTACTAGGTATTTAATTCCTAGCAATTACATTCCCATTTATTCTCATGATTTCTATCATCCAAGCATGGCCTTAATTCAAGTGCCTTTCAAGGGTTTAGCCTCATTACTGTGCTAACATGTATGCCCTGTTTCTGAAGTTGGGATTTTTGCCTTGGTGTGCAACGGGAAGTCTGAAAGTTTCCAAACTGAAATAGCATTTTCCAATTTTCTTTCAAAACCACATTCATCTTGGATGATTTCTATCATCCAAGCATGGCATTAATTCAAGTGCCTTTCAAGGCCTCAGCCTCATTACCGTGGTAACATGTATGGCCTGCTTCTGAAGTTGGGATTTTTGTCTTGGTGTACAATGGGAAGCCTGAAAGTTTCCAAATTGAAATAGCATTCTCCAATTTTTTTTTCAATACCACATTCATCTTAGATGTGAAAGTAATGTGGTTATTCTGTCATCCAAGACCAAATTCATATTAGACATGTCAATCTAATCGTGATGAGGAAATATCCAATTTCTCTCGAGTTTTCACTAATGTGCATGTAAAATTTTATAACCTTATGTCCACATGTTAGAACTTACGAGAGAATGGAAAGCTTTAACTCGTCAAGTAACCCAGCAATTTTATGTTATTGAAACAGTCGTAAATCTAAAGGTCTTATATTCAATTTTAGGTGGCCTTGTCTTGTATCCAATGGACTTTGTCTTGGGGAGGTGAGTTCGTCACAAAAAAAAAAAAAAAAAAGATAGAAAGTGAGAACCTTTTGGAACTCAAAGATGTCAGTAAAGTTTTGCTTTTGTTTGTTTATATTCATATGCCATTGTTAGGTGGTGTTCCTATTTAATGGTGTAGCGATAAATATCTCGAGTGAGATAATGTTAGTCCACTTTTGTTGGATAGATGAAAGACAAGGGTAATTCCCTTAGTATGATAAAAAAAATTCGTTTGCCAGGGATACCACGTAACATCGCATACATTATTTGGTGGTATTTTATAATTTGCTCATTTCATATTGCCAGAAAGAAGGTATTAGATGTCTGCTTTGTTGATGAATGTACATTGTTGTTAGACTCTCATGTTGTTACTTTATTCTTGCCTAAATAGATAGAGTCCTTTGGATTGAGGAGAACCTATTATTGACCTATTTATGTTTTTTCCCTAGATCTGATAAGTTTTTGTTACTGCTCTATTTTCTATTGTTACTTTATTCTTGCTTGCAAATTAATCTTCTATCAAATGGTTGGTGATATAAAATAATTTTGCGTTTTGTTAACTCATTATGAGTTTATGGTTCATGGTTTACAGCAAGTTATATATTCAATGGAATTTAGTACGATATGCATCTAAGTTAATAGATTTCGTTCGATTGATTAGATCATTGAGAAATATATAATCTCACATCATAAATAAATTTATAGGATTAATAATAAATAGATTATTAATATCATGTTTTTTAAAATATTGTATATTAGTGTTGATATATACATAAATTAGGACATAGAACTAAACACACTTCTTTTACATTTTTAGAGGATCCATCCATGTGAGAGCAGTGTGTTTGCATGTGTGTACATAGTATTTTTTTTAATATTTATGTCTTCCTCAAGAACAGAAAAAGAAAAAGAAAAAGAAAAAATGAGATAATACTTGACGTAGGACACTTGTAACCTCGCATGAAGATGTAAAAAGATATAAATTAAGGTCTCAAAATTCAATAAGACCCGTGGGAGATGAACTTATTGCAGAGTTTATCGTTTTTTTAAATTTTGTTGAGTGACATTGTTATTTTATTTTAGGCTAATTTCATGTCAGAATAAAATAACTATTTTTCAACTTTGAAAAAATGTATTCTCACTTCTTCTTCTACTGTTTTTTTAATTTTTTTGAAATAGTCTTTTTATGGGAATACTTATTTTTATTGTAGTTACACATCAAACGTGGGATATGATCATTTCATTTTAACTCATTCTTGCGCAATAAATGTAGCACAATTGTATTGTGACTGAATTGGAATGATTATTTTCTCTCTTTTTGAAATAATCCTTATACCAAGTGAAGAAAAGAAAATGCAAAGCGAGAATGGTTATATTATTTTCACTCATTATTGTGTAACTAGAATGGTTATTTTATTTTAGCTCATTATTGCGTACTAAATGTAGCATTAGTGGTACTATGACCTAGTTTTGATTGTGGGTCACAACAAGCACCAATTGTGGGTCACGACAAGCACTAATTGTGATTGCAGTTCAAAAACAGCACTAATTGATCGCTTAGTTTTAATTCGACTTTTCTCATTTTGAAATCTAACAATGATATCTTGTATTAAAATTACAAATTTGTTAAAACAGATATTATGAGAAAAATGATGGTGGAATCAGTAAAATAGATTTGGCTTTATATTATTATTCTTTTATTTACATTTTTTATTCTTTCACTCCAAATATTACTTCTATAAAAAAGAACAAAAGAATTTGGGTTTGAATGCATCATATAGATAGCCCAAAACACTACATATGGCTTTGTGGTTGTTTTTTTAACCAACGCCTTGGAACTACTTGTTATTCAAAAGGGGTGCAATTTACAAACATTGGATTCCCTACAACCTAAGGCCAAACTTGTAAAAATTGTACTCAAAGTAGACCCACCTCAATTCTCTCTCTTTTTGGGTGAGCGGCCAAATCTTCCCGTTTGTCTCGTTGAGATCTAAATTGGAACAAATTTATCGATGCTCGAGTTAAATCAGAGATAAGTATTAAATTTTTAAACCTATTTCACAGCCCACACACTATTTAAGTTAGGGTATTTTTTTTCTTTTTTCTTTACCACATGCATATGTATTAATTTGTTCATTCTATTATAATAAAAAATAGACTCTCGGTTTTGTACCCTAACTATCTCTTTCTTGTGGGTCGTGATTGGGTTCCTCGAGTTAGTCATGTTTTTAAGCTTTCCTGAGTTAGTTTGGTATCACCATTCTTTTGGATGTGCACGAAAGTTGTGCAGTTTAATTTTATCTTATTAGGTACTTATATCCATGCGAATTGTGCATGAAATGTATTGTTTTTATTAGTTAGATTCCCCGTCATCAGGCGGGAGTACATTTTTTTTCGATTGTAAAGAGATTTTCTTTTACTGGTTATTTATATAAATACCTGGGATATACTTCCTGTAAATTTGTATTTTTTTTTTCTTTTTATGTTACAGTCAATTTACCGCCCCCCCT
>JAOTRH010231844.1:0-10153 GCA_034768845.1 Heliamphora exappendiculata
ATATTTCTTTCAAAGTGAAGAGAAAGAACTTAAAAACCTTTTAGTTTTAAGATATGAAAGATGTACACTTTTGTTCATTTTTTGTTAATTAATTACAACACTCTTCTTGTTTTAATAATGTAAAATATAAGTGTAGGATTTACCTCCAACTTACAAGTATGTTTTAAACTTATTCAAAATCTTCTTGTAAACTAGATTCAATTCTCAATATAACTTTCTATAAGTCAAATATTTAAGTACACAAAAATCTTTCATTTTAAGATATATGTATACAGAGTTAAGTTTACAACTTCTAGCTTTAAAACCTTTGTTAGTTAAAAAAAAAATACAAGAACAACTAAAGGATAAGTAAACAAATAAAAAAGTGTGTGTGTGTGTGGTTTAACAAGAAACAACAAGATAATGAAGATGGTAAAGCAAGAGAAACTTAACACCACGACTTTTACAAGATTCGGCGCAACGGCCTACGTCCTTCACTCAAGCCAACCGCTATGAAGATTTTATGAAGATTTCACTACCACTCCTTCAATAGGCGAAGGAGCCTCTCTCCTTAATCTAGGCAGAGTAGCCTCTCTTGAGAATGTACCCTTCTCAAGTTCATACAATCCTTGTAGGCGGATTAGGCTATTTTGAGATTCACTTTTCTCAAATACAAATCAGCAGGAAGAACGATATGAAAGTGTACAAAGAACGCTCTTTGAATGAGAAAATGAGTACAACAAATAAAGCTCTAATCTCACTTCTCAAAAATATATGACTATAAAGCTCAAGAATAAGAACTAAATGATTTTTCTCTCAAAAATGTATATGAAAAATTCAAGAATTGAAGAGCAATGAAGTAGTAAACAAGAGAGAATATTTGAAATGATTGAGTGAGTAAAATAAGAGCACAAACCCTCTATTTATAGGCTCCAAAATCGAACTAGCCGTTGAGCAAATTATGGAATTTTCAAATTAGCCATTTTCAAAAAAATTTAAATTTTAGTTCAGTCGACTGAAAAGACTCATTCGGTCGACCAATCCAAGCTTCAGTCGACTGAACCTATAGGTTCGGTCGACTGAACCTATAAGTTCGATCGACTGAACTTGTGTACATCTGAAAATCAATTTTTGGTAGCCTGTTTAGTCGACTGAATATAGTGCCTCAGTCGACTGGATCATCAAAAATCCAGATTTATGATTTTTCAAAATTGTTTTAACTTTTTATGCTTTGAAAAAATATTTTTAATAAATTTAGGATTCCTATGAGCTTCAAAGTAACAAACAAGAGATAATGAGCATATACAAGGATCCTAACAAAATGAAATTTACCACAAATTCTTCAACTCTTCAATGTCTCAATCCTTTTTGCACTTTGTTCCACAAAAACTTGTCGCCAAACAATCTTGATTTGGAATTATGCATCAAGGCTTCCATTATATATCTTGAATTGAGCTAAATGTCTATTTTCTGTAACCACACTCAATTTGCACAATTAGATAAATAAGTTTGTTATCATTAAAATCGATTATTGAAGTCTTGTTAGGCCAACAACTTGGTTCTTAAAGAAATTAGAACTCCCATCTTCGACCCAAGGAGCAAGTTCAAGCCAAACTGGTCTAAGCCATTTTTAATCAAAACCATCATGACCGGTGGTGCAGTAATTATCATGGATTTCGATGGCAATGCATTCTCCACTCCGATCAACCTTGACTAGCTCAAGAAGTACTACTACCCTTGAGAGAAAAATAAAATAAATTAAAAAGCCCGCAAGGTTAAAAAATTTGAAAGGGCGATCTTGACAAAAGTTAGAGCATCACAAAATGAGAGTGTTAATACCCGAGAGTTAATCGAGCCCAAACTACATTAAGGTCTGATTTCATTTTTTTAGAATACGTAGGCAGCTTCTTTTAAGAAGTCCGTCCACATTCTTTAATTTAGCCAGTTTTGAATCAAAGTAAGATCAGTGCAAATTTGTTTTTAAATTTTAATAATAAAGTTGTTTAATTGCAAAAATCGAAAAAAATTCGAATAACTTGGAACATTTTTAGCATAAATTGGAATACTTCATTTCAGCATTGGTTACAAAGTTTTGGAAAACAAAGGGGAGGGTCCGCAAGTCCCAAACTCTAAATAAGGTAAGGAAAGCTATGAAATTTCAAAAACAAAGTGAGTCCCTCAAATCTTTCTTCTTTTTGCTGCTTGTTTTTTTTTTTGGGTGGGGGGTAATTAAATGTAACATAAAAAAAAGAAAAAATGTACATGAATCCATGGGGCATACCCCAGGTAGTTACATCACATTTGCTGCTTGTTTTCCTTCTTCTTCGTTTCTTTTCTCCCAATCTTGCATCAGTCATGCCCTGTACTCGTCAAAAACTCTAGGCACTACAGCTCTTGCATATCCTCAGGGAACGAGATGGCCAAGCCTCCTTATACTTCGCCAGAAATGGGGCCTTCAATGAAGATGAGTACAAACAACCTCGAAAGCCCTGGAATACAATTTTATTGTGACTGAATTGTCGCATGATCTGGTGTGGATAATAAAAAGTGGACAGTCGTAAACAAATCAGCAGGATGCCAAGATGGTCCATAGTAGTCAAGGTCATGGTAGGGATCCGCCACCAGAAACACTGCCAAGTAAAGTCAGTGCCCATCAAAGAAGAGAGATATTGCCACCAGGCTGCCTCAGTGCATATCTGATAATAAGGGTGGTAGATGAAAGCTGCAGCACTGTGCCTATCTGTTCGAGGTTTCTGCATAAGATTCACTTTCTCCATCAGCCAAATCTGCAATAGAGATTATAAAGATAAAAACAAAGAAAAATCAGTAAGAGAAAAGCTGTGTAAGGATAGGAAGAAAAGATTGGAAGGGAGTCTCAATTCTATAAAGATGATCGATGAGGATTACGAGATGGACGGAGGATATGGTGATGAGCCCTTGAAGCCCAAACTTGAACTAGGATGAAGGGGTAGAAGGGGACCGGCCAGGGAGTTGAGAGGGCGAACTCGGAAGACATCAAAGTATATGAAAAAATCAACAGGATGCTAGGATGGTCCATAGTAATCAAGGTCATGGTAGGAAACCGCCACCAGGAACACTGCCAAGTAATGTCAAGGCCCGTCAAAGAAGAGATATATTGCCGCCAGGCTACCTCAGTACTGCATATCTGATAATAAGGGTGGTAGATGAAAGTTGCAGCATTGTGCCTCTCTATATGAGGTTTCTGCATAAGATTCACTTTCACCATCAGCTAGATCTGCAATAGAGATTACAAAGATAAAAAAAGAAAAAAGAAAAATAAGTAAGAGGAAAGCTGTGTAAGGATAGGAAGCAAAGATTAGAAGGGAGTCTCAATTCTGTAAAGATGATCGATGAGGATTACGAGATGGACGGAGGATATGGTGATGAGCCCTTGAAGCCCAAACCTGAATTAGGATGAAGGGGTAGAAGGGGACCGGCCAGGGAGTTGAGAGGGCAACCTCGAAAGACATCAAAGTATATGACAAAATATGAGCGTGGTCACCCACCGCTTATGTTTGGTGACCCTGTGTGCAGGGTAGGTTGGTTATTTGTTTTGGCCGATTGTGAGCTGGAGTCTTCTGGGTTGATCTGTCGTTGCTTCCAATGGTTGGCTAGGGGCCCATCTATCCCTAGTACTTTGCTCTTAGACCTCTGATGGTTCCCTTTTGGGTGTTCCTTGGACATGTGGTTTGATCCTTGGGGGCTCTTTCGTAAATGCCTTTATTTGGCTATTGAGGTTTCGTTTTCTTTGCTCGCTTAGGCTACGTCAGTTTACTTGGTTGGTTGGAGGACAAGCCCCTTTGACTTCCTGAGCTTGGAGGTTTTGGTTATTCTCTCAGCTTTATAGAGGTTCTTTGGCAAATCTTCTTGGGAGAGTAGGTCATTTCTTGTCTACGGTTTGGAGCTTTTTGAGGAGCCGAGCTTAAGAAGGAGTTTGTTCTTTTGTGTTGGATGACCAGTTCTTCTCGCTGGTTGGGTTTTGTCCGCATAAGTAAGTTAGTTTTTTTCTCCTATCCATGCGAGTTATGCATGGAATATGCTTTGTTAGATAGCTAGCTTCCTCGCTGTCAAGCGGGGGAACAATGTGTTTTGTTGTTGATGTTGTTAGTTTTGTTTATCTTGTGTGTCCTTTTGGTTGGAGAAATCCTCCTAATATGTTAGTCGTTGTAATTACCTAGGGTATGTCCCTTGGAACCATGTATTTTTTATTTTCTTTTATGTTACAATTAATTACCCAAAAAAAAGAATTTTGGGTACAATTTGGCATGAACGCCCGTCATGGTCAAGTTGGGATAAAACGGACTCCTTTGAGGGCGCAGCAGAAGGCCCCTAACAAAGACCCAGGTAGTGGATGAATTGATCATTGAAGAATCGTGAAAAAGGCAAGCGGGAGGTGATACTGCAAACATGGTTGAGATTGCAACGAAGGAACTCTGACAAGGGAAGATACCCTTCACGATTCACCGTTACCAGCTTGATGGAAGTTATGAGGACTGGGAAGTGGGTGAATTGATCATTGAATACTCGTGGAAACGGTAAGTGAGAGGCAACTAACTCCGAGCTTGAAGGTAGTGTGTGTTTAGCCAACAATGTGTGTATAAGAGAGAAAAGTTTACCTGAAGAAGCAAGGGATTGCCAGCAAAAGTAGTGGTCTCACCGCAATGTACAGCGTCCAGGCCAACCAGCGTCTCGGCCAAAATCAACAGAACAAAGTCTTTCTCCGACCACATCTAACCCGCAATGTCAACCAGTGAGCAACTAACTCGTCCATCAGAAGGAATGAGGAGGTACCAAGCAAGGAGGCAAAAACACAGGGCATAGCGACACACAACTAAAAGCCAAGATCACTAAGATCGCCAGTGGGACAAATTTTGCCTA
This sequence comes from Heliamphora exappendiculata, assembly GCA_034768845.1. Taxonomy (NCBI): domain Eukaryota; kingdom Viridiplantae; phylum Streptophyta; class Magnoliopsida; order Ericales; family Sarraceniaceae; genus Heliamphora; species Heliamphora exappendiculata. The sequence goes on from JAOTRH010231844.1 coordinate 4,879, forward strand.
TGATCCATGAGATATCGAGGCAACCATCGGAGGTCTAAAGGGAAGCCTCCATCTTGGATAAACCACAAAGTTATATTACCTGCTGACGGGTAGAAAGAAAGAAAGTTTGCGCAACTACAGACTTTCTCGGGGTCAGATCCAGGATGGCAGTAAACTCCCCTACAGTGGGGCATAGTTCTTCAAGGCTGAAGCGAAAGACATGAGATTGCGGGTCCCACAGTTGTGCAGCAGCACATAGTAGTGGTTCGTTAATCTTGATAGTCATTAGGAAGAACAAGGAGTTAATGCCAAACGATGAAAAGTTGAGACGTTCAACATGTGAGAACTCCTCAATCCATGCAGAAAGTGGGCAATAAAAGGAATCCATTGAAGTGAAAGTGATAGAAAATGGGGACCCCAAGGCTGTATTTATAAGGCATGAGAAGACTGGACGTCAAAAGTTTGAAAAAAGTACAACTATTGTGGCAACCGCCACCTTGGAGTATGGGACCACCATGTTAAAAGTACACAGTACAAGGCCGCCACCTTCCAAACCTAGCGACCGCCACCTGTCTCTTGTACTTTTTGTCGATCGCCAGCTTTAGATCTAGTGACCGCCAAGTTTAAAGGTGGTGGGCACCCTATTTTGTACTCTCCTTTTTGTAGTTTTGTATTTGTGCCACAGTAAAAGATTCAAGCAGTAAATAAAGATAAATCATGCAAGCAGATGTATATAAATGCGGTGAATGGCACGAATGCCCAAATGTGTCAGAAAGTATGCGAAAGGGGCACTCAGGCCCAACAACCAACAAATATGGGGCATGCAGGCCCATAAAGCCAAATGTATCATAATGTATGTATTAATGTGTCGTAAAAAGGGGGAATCTCTCTCTCTCTCTCTCTCTCTCTCTCTCTCTCTCTCAATGTCTCTGGCGGACCCAGTGGGAAGAAGGCTCGGCATCATCGGAGCTGACATCATGAAATAGACCGTCACTATCGTTGCCAGAAGAGAAGGACACAACCCAGGAGCAACTCCTGGAAAATGAGACAGAACCTTTGGGGCGAGCTCTAGAGGAAGAAGCATGAGACCAGCGACCTCGTGCTGGAGCAGGAACCTGTGGTGGTACTATGCTAGTGGCTGCTACCGGTGGCTGTAAAAGGAGATAAAGGTAAGAATAGAGTACGGAACGGAACAAAGAGGTCAAAGAGGAAGATACTCACTACTACTGACTTGGGGACAAAGGTAACCCCAGTTGCACGCAGAGCAGTATCCTGCTGGCGAATCAAAGTCTGCATGTCGCTCACCACCAGCATAAGGCTATCTAGCCAGGCCTGGTCCCTCTACCAAAAGGAAATAAGAGCTAAGCAATCTATATAGAGGAAAGATAGAAAAGAAGATCAAACCTGGGCGTGCACTGGTATGTACTCTGGGGCCGAAGGAACTGGAATGGGGATGTTAAAAGGGTACCCTGTGACGAGGACCGATACAATCCGGGGTACCTCAACCGCCCCAACTCTAGCAGGTCCCCCAGCAGCCCCAACAGCTCTAGCAGCAGTAGCAACCCCAGTAGTAGCATCACCACCACCATCTCCAACTTTAGCTCCAGCACCAGCAGCCTCAGAAACCGCCTCTGGTGCTCATCCTCTCCTTCTACCAGTAAGAGCAACCGGGCTAGGACCGAGTGACCCTAATAGAGGAGCCCGGGCCCATGCAGTGTAATCCCCCTCGGTTCCTAGCAGCGCTGTAGCGTGAGTCCCCATCATCTCCTATAGCATGTCAACTCAGCTCATATGGTCTATCCGGCGCATACGGTCTATCCGGCGTAATCCCCCTCGGTTCCTAGCAGCGCTGTAGCGTGAGTCCCCATCATCTCCTATAGCATGTCAACTCAGCTCATATGGTCTATCCGGCGCATACGAGCTAGAGGAGCGGTTGGGATTTTGAAATAATCAGGACCTAAAGACTGGCGAACCACCTTCTATGCCAAGTAGTACTCTCGATAGAAAAGTCCCTCCAGTAGGATCCGCATAGAAGAAACGTCATGGCTGCGCATTAAGTCCTTGCCAACACGACTCTCAATCCCCCGCAAGACACCCCAATAAACCTGCAGAAATTCAGTGAACAGTACAGTGATCGGTAATTAGTGTAGTAAACGATGAATAGTGCGGTGCAGAGAACAGTAATCAAGGTATTGAGTAGTAAACAGTGTGGTACATAGAACAGTGTACAGTATAGTAAGCAGTGCATAGATAAAGTAGTAAGCAGTGGAGCAAGAAGTTATACCTGATTAGGAGTCAGCCGGTTCAAAGATATTCTGAATCTGTCTAAATCTTTTCCTCTGGTTTTCTTCCCCTTCAGACCTCAAGCCCACCGAGCCGCACAAGGAATAACTAGAGGGTCGGCATAAGAGTTCACCGGGATGTGAAGCTCGAGGAACTCATAAGTCTAAAGCTGTAAAGAGAAATATGTCTACAAAAAAAAACAAATAACATATAACAAATAACATGGAAAATAAATGAACAGAGTGCAGAAACTGAAACATACCTCCCAGACCCTCCAGTATCCCTTAATGCTGAGCTCCTGGGGGAATCTAGTCAAGGCCCTCATCGAGCCGTAAAGTGTGGCGAGTGCAGCTCCTCCTCAATCATATGTAGAAACCCGGTCAAGGCGGGCGAGGGCGCCGAGGTAATGAAGATGCATAGTATTCTTCTTGTTCGAAAACAAAGAGGTGCCAAACATGCACAGCAAGAAGCCACGAGCAACCCACTCATAGTGTCAGGGTTCGGTGCAGTGGAAGTGACGGAAGCACTTAAAAAACTAAGTATACCTAACTCTGTCTCTATCCCTATCCATGTGAACGGGAACAGTGCTGAGTAGGTACGTCAAAGCATTAGCCGATTGGGCAATGGATGGATCAAATGGGATGGGAGCTCCTCTGATCTAGATGCCGGTGATCAAAGCAAAGTCAAGAGACATCAGTGTGACCTCGAAAGTGGTAAAATGAAAGGTGATGGCGATATCCCACCACCTTTTCGCCAGGGCTGTCAGCCAAACCCAGTCATTGCTTATCCTACCCAGTAGGGGTATGAATCGAGCAAAACTAGAAGCATCGATGAGAGCCCGACTAGGAGCGGGGAGGGCATCATACTACTCTAACACCTTGCCAAAGGCAGAGCCGCTGAAGCCTCGAACATACTGGCCAACCTGAAAATAAGAAGATGAGCAAAATAAAATGATCAGTCAAATCAAGTTGAATGAAAGCAATAAACAACCCTAGATTCATGTGTGTGTGACGATCCTTTGGATCCCCTAAACCCTAGAAGACTAGGTACCTAAGCCTTAGAAGACTAGGGACCCCAAGCCCTGGTGCGCCAGGAAAAATCTTTCAACCTAGGTTCGTGTGTGTGAAACGAGCCTTTGGTTCCCCTAAGCCCTAGAAGACTAGGCACCCTAAGCTCTGGTGCGCCAGAAAAATCTTTTTAGCCCTAGATTCATGAGTTTGTGACGATCCTTTGGTTCTCCTAAGTCCTCAAAGACTAGGCACCATAAGCCTTAGTGCACCCAGTAAATATTTCAACCCTAAGTTCGTGTGTGTGTGACGATCCTTGGGTTCTTGCACGCCCTAGTAGAAGATTAGGCACCCTAAGCCCTGCTGCGCCAGGAAAAAATTTTTAACCCTAAGTTCGTATGTGTGTGATGATCATTCTGTTCTTGCACGCCCTAGTAAGGACTAGGCACCCTAAGCCCTGGTGTGTCAAGAAAATCTTTCAACCCTAGGTTCGTCTGTGTGTGACGATCCTTTAGTTCTTTCACGCCCTAGCAGAAGACTAGTTACCCTAAGTCCTGGTGATCAGGCTAATCTTTTAAGCCCTGGAAGACTAGGCACCTTAAGCCCTGGTACACCAGGTAAAATCTTTCAACCCTAAGTTCGTGTGTGTGTAGTTCTTTCACGCCCTAGTAGAAGACTAGGTACCTTAAATCCTGGTAAGCTAAGCAAATTCTTCAAGCCTTAGAAGACTGGCCACCCTAAGTCCTGGTGCGCCAAGCAAATCTTTCAATCCTAGGTTCGTGTGTGTGTAACGACCCTTTGGTTCTTTCATGCCCTAAGCTCTTATAAGCCAGGCAAATCTCTATCCTAAATCATCCTCTTAGATTTTTTTAAAAATAATAATAAATAATAATAAATAAAATAAAATTAAAAAATTAAAAAAATCACTCCTTTAGATTTAAGATTTCTCCCAAAAAAAAACCCTTCCGCCTAGATTTTATGTTTTTCCTCAAAAATAAAAAATCACACCCTTAGATTTTACGTTTTTCCCAAAAAAAATGAAAAAAAAAAAAAAAAAACCTTCTCCCTAGACTTTATGTTTTTCCTCAAGAAATAAAAATGAAAAAAAAAACCTTCCTCCTAGATTTTATGTTTTTTCTCAAAAATAAAAATAAATAATAAATAAATAAATAAAACCTTCCCCCTAGGTTTTATGTTTTTCCTCAAAAATAAAAATGAAAAAACCTTCCCCCTAGAGTTTATGTTTTTTCTTCAAAAATAAAAATGAAAAATCTTCCCTTTAGATTTTATGATTTTCTGAAAAATAAAAAAATAAAATCCACCCCTCTGTTGTTTGCATCTAAACCATAATCCTAGTGTCCTTACTGTTTTAAGAATCTCCTCTACATAGGTACGTAGCTAGTTTTTAGTCCAATGTCCAGGCTTGTTCTCCAGTTTATAGTTCATTCAATGATCTCAAATATCACATATTCAACAGTAGAGGTGCACATAGGTCAGTTTAGTTCGATTCGATCTAACATTTTGGACCAAATCAATTTTTATCGGTTCTAATTTTTTGCACCCAGAACCAATCCAATCATATTGTAAAACCAAACCAAACCAAACCAATAAAAATCGGCTTGGTTCGGTTTGGAATCACGGTTCTATGAATTTTAAAAATTATTTTGCGCGCATAAAAAAAATCACTATATATAAGTTTTAAAATTCTAAAATGAATAATAAATAAAAGGTAAAACTCATACAATACAATAAAAACATGAAATAAAAAGTTTAAATAATTATTTTACAATCTATTTAGTAAAAGAAATGACAAATATTTAATAAAAAAACTCATAGAAATAAATGACATATAACAAATAAATAATAATTAATAATAATTATCTAATCTAATGACTATTTTTTTCTAATTTGTAAAGTTAACATGTTTTTTATTTTTTCTATATGAATCTCACAATAATTATGTGTATAATCTAATGGTTAATATTTTTTATTTCTTTATATATATA
>JAOTRH010231855.1:0-40914 GCA_034768845.1 Heliamphora exappendiculata
TAATAATAATAATAATAATAATAAGGAAAAGCCTATGTACCTAAAAAAAAGTATCTAAAATTTTATCTCGAAAGTAATTTATAGAGTATAAATTTATATTTAATAAGATGTAGAACACACTATAAGTGAATCTTAACAATTCACTTTAAATTCTGGGTAATTTTTTAAGTATTTTTTTTTAGGTTTATAGCATTGTTGTAATAATAATCATCTGACCTTCAGTCTCAAAGCTAAATATCTATTAAAATAATCTCTAACTTAAAAGTCACAACCAAACACTTTTTATGTTTTTGTTTTTTATTTTTTTCTAAACCTTTGAAAAAAAAAACAAAACTTAAGTCAGTTGCTTATATAGTTAAAATCCATATAAGCTAAATTCATGAATCTTCTGATATCAAAAACTTTAGTTGGAATGCTTCCCATTGTAAAGGATGAAAGCCTTTATTGAAAGCACTTTCAACAAACAAAATCCACAATTGGCATGAAAGCCAATAAAAGGGAGCAAATGAAGGTGCCAAATCATTTTGTTAAAATAGAAGAAGATGCCCATGATTTCTTATTACTAGAAGGTAGCACCCACATGCGGTTATTTTTTAAATTTTAAAAAATTAAAAAAGTAATTATTATGTAAAAAATTTACAATTTTATTTTTTTTAACTAATAAAAAAATGTGGCAATTAAATTCGGGTAATTTTATAACTGAGAAAATTGTGACGGGCTTTCAAAAGTGTTGGGTTGCTTTTATATATAATATAGATAAGGTTGAGTATATATAATTGAGATCACAACCATAGATTCAAGTCTTTGCTTCAATGATAGTTTATAATTAGTCCACTTAATGGTTCTTTTGTCCTGCTAATGAAATTTGGACAAATTAGGTCTTAAATGATTCCTTTATTAATTTTCCATTTCACTTATTGAATTAGAGTCATGAATGAATATTCCTATTGTATCATAAATACATCTCAATTGTTAGTGAATTTGTCAAATGTTGTATTATAAACATGCCACAACTATCATTTCTTTAGTATTACTGACATGGAATACTATTTTAATGCTCAGTTTTTATATGAAAATAAAATTAAAAATATGTTTAGTGTATTGTAACAAACTTAAAAGGTCCTTTAAAAATCTCCCGAATTTATCCCAATACTTTCATCGTAAAAACAAATACTCTCTACATATTTCCCACCATTTTTAAGATTGCCTGATTTTTTCATGAATTTTTCGAATATTTGTGTTTGGCCTAGTTTGTTTAAGGGTTTTTAGTTTTTTAATTTTTTTGTAAAAAAATAAATGTAAAAAAATATAAAAAAGTCAATTAATTATAATGAAAAGCCAAATAAATAGGCTTTTTAACAAAATTTTAAGCTAAAAAACTTTACAAAATGCTTGGCCAAATAGAGGCTAATTTCAACCTTTTTTGTCCTTTATTTTTCTACAATATTCATGGCTTGATTTGTAACTCTAAGCTTTTCGACTTTTAAGCATTTTTTTAAGCTAAATTGATATAAAACAAAATAATAGTAATTATAATAAGGATGGATTGTTTAGTAATTTATCTTTTCAAGCTAATAAAGTAATTTATCGTTTACTAATTTATCTTTTTAGATTCTTTGAATCAAAATGACAATATTGTGTGATGTACAATTGACTTATATGGAGTAGCCCTTTATTGTGTTGTATAATTTATTGATAGTAATTTTTAATTTTTTTTTATTAATTTTAATTATGATTTATAAGTTTTTTTTAAATACCAACAGCTTTTGTTACAATTTATAACTATTTTTTTCAACTATAAATTATATTTTTTACCGAACACTCACAACTTCTAATACAAGTTATAATTTATAAAATTATTAGTTTTAACAATACCAAACATCTTCATTATGAACTTTTTTTTTCTTTTTTAATAAAACAAAAAACAAAAACCCCCGTTTACCAATTAAATTATCAATAGAATTGCAAAAAATCTAGAATGAAAAACAAAACGAAATGTACCAAATTTTTAGCAAGCACAACCATCACCCTTGGCTCTAATTGACAAATAGTTTTTTGTTTTTTTTTTGGGGGTGGGGTTGGGGGGTTTAACCAAAATGGTAAATCTTTTTCAAAGTAAGTTTCTCAATAAATTAGCTTTTAAACTAATTTTTTAAAATTTAGTTGTTTAGATAAAAAATTAATTTTTTATTTTTTGTTTAAATTGAATAATTTTGTCCTTATATATTGTTAAAAATAACAATTATATATAATTGGTAGTCTTAGTAAATAAATTATGAATGAACGATATTACTGTTTTTTAAAAGTAGTAGGCATTTAAATAGAATATTTTTTAAAATTTGTGTTTTGATTTATTTTCTGAATTTTTTGCTTTTTAGCAAACAAACTATGTTGGTTTTCTAGTATTTTTAATCAACAAATTTTATTAATCAATCAGGTCTTAGTGTATTTCTACTTCTATGGTTCAGGAACAATAATAGTTCACTATATATGATTCATATCTACACTATTAATGAAGTGGAACATTTTATGAGCCATACGATTAATTGTTCCTCGTCTACGGAAAAGTGTAAACTCAATAATATGACTCCAATTTCAAACTTTACAGATAGAAAATAATATTTTTCTAAAATTATTATACAAAATATTTCATCAAAATGATGCGAAACTATTATTTTTATAATATTTTATTTTTTTTCTGTTTATTCAATGTCTTGGTTTGGTTTCAATTAAAGTCTCATTTTTCCTTAAAGTCTCAAAATATAGTCAAAAAGTAATTTTTTTTCTCACTGCATTAGAGTATCTCTAACAGGTCTTCTAAATGAGGTATACTAGCTAAAATAATTAATCTATTTTGATTTAAACTACTCCAATTGGTCTTTTATGACTAACTATTATAAAAAAAAAATTATCTGTTACTCAGATAAAAAACCTGTTAGAGATTGTAAAAATTATTTAGGCTAGGTATTTTACCTAATAGCTTCATAAAAAGAATTTGTTAGAAATGCTTTTAGTTTAAATGAATAGCAAAAATAAAGAGTAGTAATAGAGTGTATATATAAAAAAGTAGTTCGTTAAAATAGAAATTATACTCTTTTTTTACTTTAACTAGCTATTTTTTTTTAAAAAGTGTTACAGATGCTCTTATAGATGATAATTTCTCTCACACTGCTCTCACATCTCCGCGTCCCATTATATACTTGTTTCTTTACTTCCGATAATAAATAGAACAGAGACGGTATTTATTTCTTCCACTCTATCCTAGTTACATAAAATAAATACTTTTATATTTATGAATATATTAAAATATAAAAATATTATATTTATTTATTATTTTTTATCTATATTCTTACTTTTTATATTTTTTAGTTCAAATAATTCATCAACTATTATTTATTATTTGCCACATTATTTATATTTTTAATTTTTATGAGTATTCCCCATATATCCATCCGCCTTCTTTCTTCCCGATCTTTTGTCTGTCTTTGCCCGCCCAAATACAAAATGGAGATGAGAGAACATATATTCTTGTTGACTCTGTTTCATCTCGTTGTCACTCTTACACTGCATAATAGCTTCATAGCATTTTTTCATTAAATAAAATTTTTATTTATTTAATTTGAAGTTAAAAAATAAAAAGAATAATTTTAATTCATATTTATTAAACCATTAGCTTTATAAATTAAGTCAGGTTACCAAACGAGCTCATTAAATAATTATTATTTTAAATTAATGTCCTATATTCAAAAAACAAAATTAAAGGCCTGAATGGGTAAATTTGGCTTATTGGCATATTTGACTTTGTAAATTTTTTGTTTTTAGTGAACTTTTTTCATCATTTAATCAAACTATTATACTTTTTAAACTTCTCTTATTAAAATGAGCTGGAAAAATAAAAAATTTGATCAAAATATTAAAAAAAAGTTTAGAAAAGACGAAAATAAGTAAAAATAAGCCAATAAACTAAATTTCATAATGCATAAGCTCAAATAAGTTAAAATAAATTAATAAGCTAATAAATAACATTTGTCCAAACAGAGCCAAATTCAATGGTTTGAGCCTGAGTAAGCATGAGTGATAATGGGCCACCATGGCCCAGTAAGTGGTAATAAGGGGCCAAGTGAAATAAATTCGAAGTTGGGCCACGGGAAAAGGATAGCTTATGCGAGCCAGCTTTTTTGTTCTACGAACTCAAGTGGCCCACTATTAGCGGAAGTGAGCCCAAATTACGAGAAATTATTTAATAAATAAAGAACACTACGTCAGTATGTTAATATGTTAATGTGGTATGTCTATATAATGTACTAAGATTTGTGGTCCACACGATGCGTGTGCATTCTTATTAATTGTACAAAATATTAAATAAAATTTAAAAAAATAAAGTTTAATAATATTTCTTGTAAAAATTAAGAAATCACTATAAATATAAAATTAGAGAAGCAAAAAATACTTATATATTATATTTAAAGATTTGTCCCGGTGGGTGTGTGGAATTGGTGAATGAAAAACACTAAATATACACACTTTTTTTATTTTGTACATTTATCATATATATTGAACGCTTGTACGTGATGTGGTAAAATTTATACTTATGAGTGTATCAATCAAAATAGTGTGTACATTTAGAAACTTTTTTTTATTAACTTTTAGAATAATTTTTTCTTACACATTTACCCTCTTGATTAGCAAACTATTTTACATATTTACCCCTTTTATAGAGAGATTAAATTATAAAAAGAGATTTCATCATAAAATTAGAATACTCATACTGTTTTCTATAGTAATAGTATGGATATAAGCTGTGTTTTTAAAATGTGGAGTTCTCTATCCAAAAAAAAAATTGTAAGGTCATATCAAAATATTATAACTATTTTTCCTTAACGTAAGATTACTCTTTAAAATTATGAATATATATTGTACATATATTAATTTAACACGTCTCATTAATATATTAACTAGGCGTTCTCTGTTCATTCAATAATTTCTCCCAAATCATGGCTCATAACGATGTTTTCTTTTGTTTGCCAAAAATGTCTGCACATGGGCCAAGAATGATGATGTGATTTCCACTTTCCTTTCTCCAATCTTTTCTCTCCATCATTCTGATTTGTTTAAATTCCTGTTAACTCTCTACATTCTTGCACTTCGTTTGGTCATGTTTAATTACCGATATAATATTAGTGAATTAGTATTGAGATAAAATTATTAATAAAATGAGATTAATAATAAAAAATGAATGTAATAATATTTGGCCTTGATTGATTGAATATTTATTTTTATAAGATAATTAATATACTCGGATTTTTAGCACTTGAAATATTTATGAATTAGATTATTAATGTAGTTTTTTTTGTATTGAAAAGTTTTAGTTTGAGAGTAGGTTAATTCATGGACGAATAGTTTGCCATTTGGTTTGCCATAGTGCAAGTAAGATTAAATTTAATAATGTACAAAAATGTCTTTTTTTAAGTTTTAAGAATTTAGTAAAATTTTTAATAAAGTGAGAAATAGCAATATTTCATAAGTAAGAGAACAACGGCAAAGCTAAGTAACTTCAATACCAAAACCAACCAACGGCAAAACATTAGACTCAATATAACTCAGCAATTCTTTTATGGAGGCACTTTTATCCTTTTGATGCACCAGGCAATGTTTACCATTAACAACAAGCAAAAGGTAACATGGGAAAAAAAAAATGGAGAAAAAAAAGAAAATTTTAACCAAAAGTCTAAAAAAATAAGTTTAAGGTGTAAGATTCATCAACAAAAAATTTAACACGCAAGATTCATTATTGCATGATTTCTCTCGAAAATATCCTGCAAACAGATAAATTTATTTGTTTGATATTTATCCTTTTAATATGCAAACAGTATATCAACACAGATAATGCAAACAGATAAATTTATTTGTATTCTTTATACATATTTTGAAAAGACATAGATAAATTTATTTGTGTTCGTGTTCTTTATACATATTTTGAAAAGACATAGATAAATTTATTTTTGTTCTTTATACATGCTTTCATTAAGACGAAAAAATTTATTTGTGCTCTTTACACGTGCTTTCAATTCAAGACAGATAAATTTATCTGTGTTCTTTATACATATTTTGAAAAGATACAGATAAATTTATCTGTTCTATAGTATTTTTGTTCCAAAAAGACCTTGGCATTAAAATTTTTATGAGGATGGATCTTACTCGTTAAAAATTTTTATACTGAATAAAAAATAGTAAATGACTTATAAATTAGACTGTTGACCAATTTTTTTTGAAAAAAAAAAAATGATCCCAGAAAAGTGGCAAAAATTGTAGTTTGAACATATTTACGCTGAAAAAGATCAAGAAATGTAGCAAAAATAGTAGTTTGAACATGGCCTTTTAACCCTCCTATTGGTAATACTAGGATAACTAAATTCTCTCACCACCTCCTGCCCCCAAGATTAAGGTAATACCTTAAATGAGTTATAAAACCATTTGAAGGAAATTTGTATCTCAAATAAAAATGGTAGTAAAAAAGAGGTGTATATTAAATAGAAATAGTCCAATCCCACTTGGTTTTTTACTTTATCCCATCGCCAAACATGGCCTTTATCTTTTGGAAATAATGGACTATGTGGTAATATGTTAGTTTTTTATGAAATTGTTGAGATAAATACCTTATCTTATCTGTAAATGTAATATCATTCTATTATAAATACAACACTTCTCTCAATAATAAATTATGAGAGAAAACATTTCATATAATATTTTATGAGTAGTATATTCAACGTGTTATCAAAGTCAAATATGACATCTAATGTCAACCCACCTTCTTTCTCGTCTTCAATCACCATGATTTGTTAAACTATTTCTTCTCTTCTTCAACCTTTTCTCTCAATAATGCTCATCATTTTAGTTCCATCAAATTAACACAAATATTTCCATCCAAAAATTTCCTCTACTAGAAAACACAATTATCCCCATATCTTTATGGCCAAAATCTTATTGACTTTATTGACGGTACTTTTTTGTGCCCTCCACTTACCACATTACTTGATGGTATTCCGACACCTAATCCTGCTCACACTATTTGAATATCTCAAGATCAACTCACACTATTTGAATGTCTCAAGATCAACTCATTATGAGTCATTTGATCTCATCTCTTTTTGATGAAATCTTATCCCTTGCTGTTGGTGTCACCACTTCTCGTGCAACTTAAGTCATTCTTGAGACCTTTCTCGCCTCTACTTCTCAAGTGCGGATTCTTCAACTTCATTGGAGTCTTCAAAGCCTTCAACGAAAGGATCATTCCATCACATCCTTTCTTTAGGAACCCAAAACCATTGCCGATGAACTTACAGCTGTTGGCAAATCTCTCTCACTAGCCGAATTTAGTCTTTATGTTTCCAACGGTCTTAAACACGAGTTTCGTGATCTTGATACTACTTTTGCCGCTCGTTCAGATCATGTGTCTTTTTCTGAGCTACCCAGCTTATTGCTCAGTCATGAGTTTATTCACAGAGATACATTCTCCATGCTTCAACTATCACTTTATTTGATAACCCTCAAGCTCATTCACCACGCAATTGTGACAATCTTCCTGGTCACGGTCGAAGCTCATCGATCTCGTCCTCGTAGTCTTGGTCGCAACAATAATTTTGGCCGTGGTCGGAATCGTTCCAATTATGGTGGCATTCTTTCTCTTTCATCATCTGACAAGTAGCCTCGTTGTCAAATTTGTGATCTCTCCAGCATACTATTGCTCACTGTTATCACCGTTTTAGTCGCAATGTGAATCTAGTGCGCATCTCACTACTTATAGGTCTACACATGCGCCCTCAATGGACTTGTTTCTTGATACCGGTGCTACACACTATGTTACTTCAGCTATAGCTAGTCTCTAAAATGTTAAAAACTACCATGAAAACTCTCAACTGTGCGTCAATAATGATCATGGTATACCTATTTCACACATTGGTTCCCCTATTCTCTAGTCTCCCACTTCTTTTTGAAGACTTGTGTGTCAACGAAATAATCTCAATTTTGTAATAAATTCAATGTTATTCTCCACTAACCAAAGAATATAGCGATTCTGTATTTCATCTTATGGACTCTAATCTCACGGTACTAAGGCTCCGATTGGCAACTAGTTTAAAACTTAGTTTTTATATTTTTTGCGTTCTCAGTTAAAAAGATAATTAAATTTAGTTCAAAATAGATTTTTTGATAACTTAGTTTTTAAACTAATTTTTTTTAAGTTAGTTGTTTGGATAAAAATTAATTTTTTTATTTTTTGTTCAAATTGGACAATTTTATCCTTCTATATATGATATTAATAATTATATGTATGTAGTGCTGGTAGTAAATAAGTTGTGAATGAGGGGTATTAAAATGGTTAGAGTTTAAATAAAATATTTTATAAATTAATATTTTGATTTGATTTTTTAATTTTTTAACCTTTTTGCTCCTTTGCCAAACGAACCATGTTGGTATTTTTACATTATTAACCAAAAAAATTAAAAAGCCAAAAATCTAGCGTTGCTAAATGAGCCCTACGAATTAAAAATCATACATTCTAAGGTATTACCAGTTTTTGTTCATTTTGGGAATTAGTAAGTTTATGTTGCATTGGATTAAAAAATATATGAAATCCACATTTTCAAAATATATTTTACCGGGTTGTTAGTCTTGTATTTGATTCCTCAAATTGGACTATTAACTCCCCCTTATAGGAAACTATGGACATATTTATATTGAGGGATTAGAACTCCGAATTAGATTATTAGTTCAAATATAAATTATTTTTTCATGCTTATATCAAGGGAATAAAAATTCGAATTGAATTATTAGTCCTTCATTTTCCCTTGTATGAGAAGCAAAGAAGTGAAAAGGAGGAGGTGAGATAGTTAGTGAAGTGAAAAGGAGGAGGTGAGATAGTTAGTGAAGGAATAAGTAGTTGAAGAATTATTTATTAATAGTTCGGTTTTCACGGGAAAAGTTGTCTCATCTCTTCATTTAGATTATTTATTCTTTTTTTGAATTCTCTTTTCTTCTTATCAAATAATAAAAAAACGATTCTCCAATTTTTATTTTATACTTTATTCAAACATAATTCAAATAATACCACAACATACAATTTTATTCATTATTCCATATATTTAAAAAATATGTAAAACGACCTACTTATTAAATATTCCTTATGTACTGTCGAATAAAATAAATTTACGACACTTATCTAACAACACGAACATGGCCTTACTATTAAATAATTCTAATACCATCTACCAAACAGACAAACAAAAACAATTTAGGATCTGTTTGACTGTTTGGAAATAAATTGATAAATATAAAATATTTTCTAATATAAAGGAATATGTAAAATACAATGGATATAATTTGAGATATATCCAAGATTCATTGCTCAAACAAACGTTGGATATGTTAGCCCAGTAGATTTGTACTTCTCCAATCCAACCATCATTCATATGTTGCAAGCAAACAGCACCTTAGAGTACAACAATATTAATATTAGTTCAAATCCTATACCCCTTACCTCACTAGTCTCACATGTTACTTCATATTGCTTTACATCATATTTGGAATTTAGAATTGTGGGGAAAGGAAGAATCAATGAAAAAAAGGAAATTAAAAATTAAATAAAATAACACAAATTTCTTGCTTGGTAAGGTTAGGAAAATTAAAAAATAAATAAATAGATATTTGGCACAAAGAATATAATTCTTTTCTTTTCCTACTCATGCTGCAGTTATAAATCCGTATGAGTAATTCTGTTTTTAATTTTTAGTTTTTATTTTTTATTTTTTTAAAAAATAAAATCAATAATTAAGAAGGTTATCCTGATGGAGTGACAGTAAGGGCCTGTTTGGGATAACTTTTAAGTTGGTTTTTTTGTAAAAAAATTCACTTTTAATTAAGTTATCCTATTTGGTTTTAAAAAAAAGATAACTAACTTTTTTTTCCATATTTTAATTTAAGGAAAAAAGACAATACTTATAGCAAATATCTTAATTTTTTTTCAAATAAAATTACTATAATATTCTTACTTAAAAAAGTCTACCATACTCACAAAAACAAAACAAAAAAATCGTGTCAATATCCTAAACACTACAACTTAAAACTTAAAAGTAAAAATAACTTTTTAGACGTCCCAAACAAATACTAAGAAAGGTCTAAGTTTAACATGCAACCTTTGTGTTAAGGGTGTCCAATAGACTTGAAAAACTCATGAACCAACCCAAGACTTCTGTGGGTTGGGTTGGTTCGATTCTGTCAAGTAATGGGTTGGTCCTAAATTTTAAAAATATTAAATCGATGTAGTTGGTTCGGTTATCGAGTTAAGAATTTTTTAAACTGACCAAACTCGAGATCCAAAAGATAATATATAAATCACATAAAACTATTATTTATATTATTTGTACTCTTAGTTATAGTTAAAAATGTGTGAATTGAAAATAAGAGAAGTGAAATTTAAGCCACTCATCTTAAGATTTTATACAAAAAATTAAATTGGTCATAGAATAAGACATATATTATTATTTTAGATTATTTTATTAAAAAATTATTTTATTTAATTGAACATCGGTCTCAACCCGAACCAACTCGAATTTATGTGGGTTGGATTGGGTTGGTTTTAAAGTATGGATTGCTCGATTCTGGGTTCAATATTTTAGAACAAACCTTAATCGGGTTGGTTTTGAGTTAAGTCCCAAATCGACCCAAACTGATCTATGTCTACCCTTACTTTGTGTATGTTTAAAAAGCCTTTTGCCCTCTATTGAACTTTTTTTTTTTTGAATATTTTATATTTATATTTTGATTTAAATTTTTTACTTTTTCATTAAAAAAATATGTTTTGTCTTTTTGAACACTTATTTAGGTTAGTACTAAAATAAATTCAGTAAATAGAAAAAAAAACTACATAAAAAAGTTAATTTGAATTGAAAGAAGATATAAAAATAAGTTTATTTTTTGGCATCATATCCTATTATTCATAGTTTGCGTAATCATTATAATCAGCAACTCCAGTTTTATATCAAAATCACCATTTATATGATAATTATTATCAATATTGTCACTATCCATAATGCCAATATTATCAATAATAAATCTTTTAATCCCTAGCCTCAGGGCAGATTCAGTGTAGGATTAGGGGTCACGTGCCTCATCTGAAATTTTAATTTTTTTATTATACTAATTAAAAAAATTATATACTTTGTAAATGACATTTATGACTCATCTAAAATTGAGAAGTTAAAATTGTAACGTAACTTAATTTACGTCGCGTGAGAGACTTAGAGCTGTGAAAAAATTTGTGAGTGTATTGAGAGGCATTGATGCCAACAAGGCGATGACACCAACGAGGCGAGGTGAGGCGACGATGCCAATCAAATAATTGACGAGGATAGATGACAATAAAGACAGACCTCGACGTCGATGCTGACACCGACAGAGACAGATAAGTACGTTGACGCCGACGGTTAGTCTTCTTTGTCTCTCACAGTTACTCTCTCTTCTAATTTTTATGAATCTGAAAAATAGTAGGTATTTTTTGCTTTTATTTTCGCAACTTGTTTTTTATATTCAATCTCGTATAATTTCTCGAGTTTAAATGGTTTTGTATACCAATTATGCATATCTAGTTGGTTTGTTTTATTTTGTAAAAAATTTTAGTATTGCTCAAAAATCTCTTATTTTCATGTTTAATTGGTTACTAAAATATCATTTTAGCTTAGTTATTCTTTTGTTAGTTATGATTTAATACTATTGATAGGAACCTCTTCTACTTTTTTTATTGATGAATTTATTTTTATTTTTTCGATAGCAAGAATTTTTAGTATTGCCCTGTTAGTTTTTAAGTGTTGATCTATAAATTAGGTTGATTTATTTATTATTTTTACTTTAAAAGAAAATTACAGTTAAAAACAAAAAATTTTAAAAGAAAAAATAATAATTATCAATTCTTAAAGTAAAGTCGGGTAAAAATTAATATAGCAGATCTTCCTACAAATTCAGGATTACAATCACGGATTAATATTTATATTTTTGTGCCCCACCCAACTAAATTTCTAACTCTGTCACAGGCATGGTGAGCCTTGTTTATTTCCCTCTTTGTTTTTTTTTTTTACAACACCGTGAACAACTAGGCAACATAGGGAATCCATATTCTCCTTTTCACCGTCAACAGTTTACAGGGGAAAGAAGAAATAGTGGGAGAATCTCTCTCTCTCTCTCTTATGAACACTCAGGTTTCCTACACTTACATATATAGACCCAACACACACTTCTCCTACTGTAACCAAAACCCTCATTAACCTTTTTATGTTTTTTACATTGTAACCGAAACAACCCTTACTTTTATTTTTATTTTTTACTTTTCAATTACTATGGATTATTTAATAATTCTTAAAATTGAATTATTTATTATTTTAATTTATTATTTTTTCAGATTTAATTATTATTCTAATTTTAAATTTTAATTAATTTAGTTATTTATTATATGTATATATTTTGGGATTTTTACATTAGTCCTCCTACAAATAATTTCGTCCTCAAAATTATAATACTAACCTAAAGAGAATAAATGTGGATAACGCTCGTGCATCTCTTCTTCGTGTTCTCACGTAGCCTCCACGTGTGTATGATTGCGGCATAAAACTTTCACCAGTCGAATTTTCTTAGTTTGTAGGACCTTTTCCTTAGTATTAATAATCTGGATAAGTTGCTCCTTATAAGATAAGTTTTCACGAATTCAAAGTGGTTCATAGTCTACAGATGGATTGTAGACGTACTTTCTCAACATTGATATATGAAAGGCATTATGTACCCTGATGAGGCTAGGCGGCAAAGCCACACATATGGCACCTTGTCAATTATGTTTTGGGTCTCAAATGATCTGATATATCGAGAACTCAACTTTCTCTTATTAGTCCTAGGCAACCCAAGAGAGGGCTGAATTGGGTTTTAAAACAATAATAATAATTTTTTTAAAAAAATTCAAAACCTTTTAATTTTACAAATAAATATGCCAGATATTAAAGTAATAAGAAAATTTAAAAGTTAGGGAGAGAAAGTATGAACCAGACACCAAGAGTTGTAGTGCTTCGGCTTCTTCCAAACCTACGTTCACTCCCAAAAACTCCCCTTGAGAATATCCATTAAGATCGAATGTTTCACAAGCACATTTAAAACCCTTTACAGCCTTAAGAATTTCTTATAAAATAATCCCTTATTTTTTCTAAACTTTCTTGAGCTATTCTTTAAGAAATTCACTCACTCTTTTAAAGAATCACGTGTGAGTCACCCTCTTTTACAATAAATGTGAGAGAATCAAAAATTTACTAACTAACACTCTTTATAAATGATTGGATATAAATAATAAAAAAAAAGTGAGTTTCGGTTGGATGAGTAAATGAGCAGTAAATGCTTTTTGAAGATTTAGAGCTTTAAATTCAACTAATAGAATAGTGTCTAGAGATTTAAAACTCTGAAAATTAACTCCTTATATAGCCTTCTAAAGTAAATGACTGTTGGTGGGCTAGTAGAAGCAATTAATACTCTGAAATCATACAGTTGGAACGAGCGCGTGATTTAAAATTCATCGCAAATATCGACACAAAATATTTAGGACTCGATTCTTCAAGTGATTGTGTCGACTCAGTTCTTCATCGGTGTCGAATTTATTTCTGCATTTTTCTCACCCACACAGTGGTGTCGACTCATGAAACATTTGGTGTCAACCCATGCATTTCTTCAATTTTTCAGGTGAGACATTGGTGTCGACTCATATCTTCATTGGTGTTGACTCATTTTGTCAGATTACTTACTAGAATTTCGGTGTTGACTTTAAAGCATTGTGGTGTCGACCCTTGAAATTACAGTCAGCCTTGAGACTTTTAGAGTCGACTCATCTTCATTCTGGTGTCAACTTAGAAAATCACAGATAGTCTCGGGTCTTTTGGAGTCGACTCAGCTTAGTTGATGTCGAGCAAAAATCCTAGTTCCCAAAAGGAAACTTTGTGTCGACTCATAATCCTGTAGTGTAGACACTTTTGAGTTGGAGACGGAAAATGACTTGTAGTCCTGGTATTTTGGTGTTGACTTATTTTGTTTTCTAAATGGTGTTTAGATGTCAACTCATGTGACTTTGGTGTCGACCCGTAGGATTCAAAGTTTGAAGCCCGGAGAATCACTTTGTGTTTACTCAAAACACTTTGGTATTAACCCAAAATGAATCCCGCAAAGAGACTGAGGTGCCAACCCATTCTGCATTTGTGTCGACTCAATGTGGATCCTGGTCCAATATTCTAGGTGTTGACCTAAATTCGTTTGATGTTGACTCAACTAAGTTCCTGAAACATCTTGAGCAAAGATATTAAGGTGTCGACTTTATTTCACAATGGTGTCAACACACTTGAGAATTTCATGCGTGCTTTGCCTTACAGTGTCGACTCATTAGTCATATAGTATCAACACTTACCTTTTTAGAAATAATTAAATACAATTTTTTTAATCAAAATAATTATAAAAATAAATTATAAAAATCATCAAAATTTAATTAAAAAACCTTTAGGCTAACAATCTCTCATTTTTTATGATTACAATATTTTTTTTAGAAAATACTTTTAAAAGATTTTGAACAAAGATTCTCCCCTTATCTCTATACCTAAATCAATATTTGCAAACTCAACATTATGACATTCAACAACAGTAACTCGTCTATAATCAATATAATTGCAACATCAAATGTCATCCAATGTGAACTTTAAAAAAATTGATCAACATAAGTATGCAGCAAGTTCACAATTCTCAAATTCCAATCATAATGTGGCATGCCATCAACAGTTGATATTTCCAAATCAACATTCAACAATTTATGCTAAAAGAACCAAAGAAGTCATTTCAACAGTTGATATAAACTTGAAATTTGTCATTTATAAAAGAGAGAAAATTCATACATACAACATTTTCATTGTTCCTCAAAACCTAACAACCATTCATTCATAAAGATGTCAAAAACAATAAAACAGCAATGGTTTCAAGTTCAAGGCATTCTCATGCACAACACATCCACATCAAAACACAACAAAAAAGAATGTATGTTTAAGTTACTTCTTCTTCACAAAAAAAAAACTTTATAAACTTCTTGATCTTCTTCTTTTTCTTCTCTTCCTCGTTTTCTCTTCACCCCTTTTGGAATCATCAAAAGTCTTCCATCTGCTTCTTGAAAGCCTTCTTTTCTTGTTTCTTCTTTCTTTCATATTTCTTTTCCTTGGAGGAGACTGCCCTTTCATCAACTTTTTCTTTGGCTTTCATGGCTGAGAAGGGAGCTGCCAAAGCTTGATCTGCCTCACGTCTCAATCGAGTTGCTTTCTCTTTTTTAGTTTCCTTGGGCATGAATTGGCCCATGCTTTCTTTATCCAGGTGAGATGCTCTTCTACTTTTCTAGAGTTCTGTTGAACGGCGAGAACTATGCCTTCATCATATTCTTTTCAGATTTGCTAGAGGATATCGAGGTTGGCATCCATAATGGCGTCAACACTTTTTTTCACCTTCTTACTAAGAGACCTGCCAGCATCGTAGGCATTCTCTACATCTATTCTCATAATCCTGGTGGTCTTCTCAAGGTTTGTGACAGAGTCAGAAATAGAAAACACTTTACAACCAATGTCGTAAAAATCTGCATCAATCTTCTCACAAAGGGATGCCAGAGAAGAAGTCAAACCCTGAACAAGGGAGACCAGCTCAGCAACTTGCTGGGAAAAGGGACCAACTAGAATAACAGAAGCAGAAGCAACAGAAAAGGGAAGAGGAGGAGGAACATATGAGGTGAAAGGACCAAGGATATCTGTCCTAGAATGAAGGGGAGCAGGGGAGCTAGAATCAAAAGACATGGGGAAAAAGGAACGACCAGGGAGAAGGAGAGGATTTTGACTTGTAGAGGAGGTACCATAACGGGTATTCCAAACACCATCTATTTTGGAGATTTGCATATGTTTCAGGGTGGACTTACTATATAGATCATGTTTTGAAAACAGAATCCCCTTTTCAGAGGTAAGATCAACACCAAAGTGTCGAAAGACTTTGGTAAAAAACATTGTATGAGGAAGGGAGAAATTGGACATAGAGTGTGACTGGAGCATGTTTGAAATAAAAAGATAGCTAAGATCTAGTTTCTTGCCTTCAAGAATGCACCACATTATAAAGACATGTAGAAAAAACACGTCTATAAACTTTTCAGATTGAGGTAAAAAGATATGGTTGACAAAATGATGGAGGATTCTTATCTCGGGTTTAAGAGAATTGGCCTCAAAAGGCTTAGATGGGTCAACTATTGGAGGCAAACTGCCAAGATTATTAATTTATAAACGATTTTTCAAAAAAATAAAACTAGACGAGCAATCGCCGAAATGGACTCCAGATAAAATTGTTTTGATGTCGAACGATCAAAATAAAAATTCGTACCACCACAATTAATTTCGATGGATATCTTTTGCTCGATTCTTCAGCTATGATCTTTGATTTCCCAAGTTAAAGCTCCGATTAGACCTTCTATTGTATTCTCGGTGCGATTTTCGAATGTAGTGTTGGCTACGATCTTTCGAGAACTAGTACCAGTAGAACCTGGATAACCTTAGTCGTGGAAGACAACTTATGAATATGGTTTAGCCTACCCACATATTTATAGAATTATAGTAGAGACCTATGGAGTAATTATGACATAGGCTTCTAGTAGAGACCTATTCAGCAGTTTCTACAAATATGCAAACCTCTCAACGGTTTCTATAATTATGAAAACTTTGCAACGATTTCTGTAATTTTCATAAAATACTAAATTACAGTTCATACCATTAAAGAACTGTAACTGCACTCTTAGCCATAATCTTAAGACCAATTTACATTGAGCTCCTGTTATTAAATACTTAACTCATCTCCACACATTAAAATTTTCGATACCCGCCAATTAAATTTAATTACTGATAATTTAATTTAATCGGCATCTTTAAAATTCTTTAAGCCCTTCTTCTTAATTTATTTGACCGCCGAATAATTAAATCCACCTACAGGGTATGACCCGGTCAAAACTTATAAGTTTTCTTAAGGGGGTATCGTCAATCCCGAACAATCGAGACGTGAATTCTGTCAATAATTAATATTTACCATATAATTAATACAGTTATCCAACTCACCGTGACTATAGACCCATGAAATATCGCACCATCTAATGAATCAAAACAACGAATATTAAATATACGCAAATAATAATTATTTCAAAATTAAGAACATATGCACTCATAATAACCTTGGGGTGTGAATTAATTTATATAGTCAGTATAAAATTAATTATCCTAATGTGATTCTGTTCAATACACATAAAGTGTACTAGCACAGCGAGTCGGAACAATAGACGACGCTATTATCTGTTCCCCGTAACCATGAAAGGCCTACTAAAACTCTGTTCTACAGTCGTACCAATGGTTTGTCCAATTTCATCTACACTGTGAACAACAACTTATATTCTACAAGAACCTATAATCTGATCTTCTATGTGTAAACCGTACTCTACACACTAGATTAAATACTGTATAGAATAAATGACATCATTGTCTAACATTAAAAGAAATGATATTGTATGCATTACTTCTTAAGATTCTCATAAAATAAAAAATTAATTTCATTAAAATAAAATTAAATAGTAAAAGCAAATAAAATTCATGAATTTTAGTATACAACCCTGACATCAATAACATCAACAGCAAAAATTTATTTCGCTACATCATGAAAAGAAAAACCTTTGATGATTTTCTTATTCGATTTGCAGGAAACAAAGAGTCGGCCTTCAAGAAGACTAAGAGTCTCATTAAGAATTTTAGAGGTCAAAGAGATGTCTACACCGTTCACCCAAGTGGTGATGGTGTTGTCAGAGGTGTCAGTGATCTTGAAATGTGCGTAAAAAAGTCTCACAAGTGTGAGATAGTGGTGGTCACGAATTTGAAGCAAATTCATCCAATCGAGGTTGGTGAACCACTCAGAAAACTTCATTTCAATTGAATCGAAGAAACAAAAATCTATAGAACGACTAGAGATTACCTTACGAGTGGCGAAGGATGCAAAGTACAAGTTCTTGTACTTGATGAACTGAAATTTCAAGGAGGACACCATTCCCATGTCCACAGATGGCATCGTCGCCGCAGTCGTCTTCTTCAATTTCTTCTTCTTCGCTGCCCTAGGGCTTGATGGCTCACCAGCGGGTCGTTTACATCTCTTGCCCATCGTCCTTGGGGGCATCGACAGTGAGATTTAAGAGAGAAGGAGAGGAAGAGGAGTCAACTCTAGGGTTCGCAGAGGGACATAAAGAAGGAGGGAGACGAACGGTTATGTTTTGAAAACTGAAGAGTTTGAGTGCGAAATGGGGGGGAAATCGTCTATATATAAACTCTATGAATTGTGTCGACGCTATTAACATTGGAGTCAAAAATTTTCAGGCGACACAAGAGGTGTTTAAAAACAAAAATTGTGTCAACACTTTTTATCATGGTATCGATACTTTCGGTTTATTGAGTCGACAATCCTCACAAGCGAGTCAACACAAATTTTATCGAGAGTAAGAATACGAATCGTGTCAACACTATATAGCTGGAGTTGACACTTTTTTCAAAATGTGTCGATACTATATATCATTTGTGTCAACACTTTCACACATGTATCAACCCGTTTAATTATTGAGTCGACACTTTTCACACATCAAAATAAAGCATGAAAAGCATTTAACATACACTGAACATGCATAGTTAGTATGGCACTTAAGCATCAATTTAGAGCACATAGCATACTAGTTTCTTTTCTAATATAATACAATCTTTCTTTATTTAACGGTTTGGTGAATATATCAGCAAGTTGGTGGTCTATGCCTAAAAATTCAAGTTCTATGTTACTCTTTTAAACATGATCTCTAATGAAATGATATCTTATCTCAATATGTTTTGTTCTAGAGTGTTGTATAAGACTTTTGGATATGTTAATAGAATTAGTGTTCTCACATTTAATAAGAATATGGCCTAAACATACCACAGTTTTTTAGTTGTTGTTTCATCAAAAGAACCTATGCACAACAGTTGCTAACTGCAATGTACTCAGCCTCAACTATAGATAAGGCTACTGAGTTCTTTTTTTTTTTCAACCATGATATGAGAGAGTGTCCTAGGAATTGACATGTTCCACTTGTACTCTTCCTATTAATTTTACACCCGACAAACTCTGCGTCAGAATAGTCAAATAACTCAAAGGCTATTCCTTTAGGATAAAATAATCTCAGGTTTTGTGTATCTAAAATGTATATAAAGATGCACTTAACAGTAGTCACATATGATTATTTAGGATTAGCTTAAAATTTAGCATACATGCATACACTAAATATGATATCAGGTCTACTAGCAGTTAAGTAAAGTAGGAAGCCAATCATATCTCTGTATCTCTTTTCCTCTACTGCTTTACCATTTTTATCTTTGTTAAGCTTTGTTGAAGGGCACATTGAAATTCCTATTAGTTCTGCATTTTGCATATCAAATCTCCTCAACAAATCTCTTTTGTACTTGGACTGATTTATGAAGATTCCTTCTTATGTTTGTTTGATTTGAAGCTCAAGCAAGTAATTTAGCCCACCCATCATGCTCATTTCAGTATTTCTTAAAAGAAAAAACAAACAGGGTAATTTCTATTCACTGGTTGTGAAAACATGTTTAATGGTGTTATCTACCGGTACCTGGTGTATAGATACGGGAGCCACTAATCATGTCTGTAATTTATTGCAGGGGTTCTAGAAAATCCGATAACTTAGTGATTGAGAGATTTACCTACATATGGGCAATAATACAAAGATAATAGTAGTTGCAGTAGAAGATGTCACTCTCAATTTTGGTAGAGATCGGGTTTTAATATTGAGAGATTGTCTTTATATACCTACCATTAAAAGGAACTTAGTTTCTATTTTTGGATTGACTAAAGATGGATATTTGGTTTATTTTAATAACTCTGTAGTTATTAAGGATAATAAACGAGTTATATGTTCTGTAATATTGGTGGATGATCTTTATATTATTACTCCAATCTCTCATACACTGCAACAAACTGAAACAAATAATGTATCTATATTACCATATAAGAAAAAGTTTCTTTCTTTAATGAACCGCACGTTTCTTTGGCACTTACGCTTAGATCATATTAATCTAAAAAGAATAAACAAACTAGTAGCAGATAGACCTTTAAGTTCATTGGAAGTGGAGGCACTTTTAGTCTGTAAATCTTATTTAGAGGGTAAGATGACCAAAAAGCCTTTTTCGGCCAAAGGCTATAGGGCTAAAGAACCGTTGGAGCTGGTTCATTCTGATGTGTGTGGTCCTATAAAAATTCGAATTAGAGGCGGCTTTGAGTACTTCGTCAGTTTCATTGATGACTACTCAAGGTATGGATACATTTACCTGATACACCGTAAGTCTGAATGCTTTAAAAAATTCAAAAAATTCAAGACAGAGACGGAGAAGCGTCTAGGTAAAAGTATAAAATCACTACGATTCGACCGTGGTAGGGATTACCGCTTTGGAGAGTTTAAGGACTACTTGTCATCAGAGGGGATTAGATCCCAGTTAACTGCACCTAGCACTCCACAGCAGAATGGTGTAGCAGAAAGAAGGAATGAGACTCTTATGGAGATGGTAAGGTCAATGATGAGTTATTCAAGTTTACCAGATTCATTTTGGGGACTCGTTCTAGAAATAGCAGCTTACATTCTGAACTTGGTACCTTCTAATTCAGTACATTCTACTCCCACGAAATTATGGACCAGGTGTAAGCCAAGTTTGAAACACATTCGTATTTGGGGGTGTCCAGCACATGTGCTGAAAGGGAACGCGAGTAAGTTGGAACCGAGGACGAAAGTCTGTTTCATTATGAAAAATTCCAAGGGAACGAAGGGTGGTCTATTTTATAATTCTAAGGATCAGAAGGTCATTGTTAGCACCAATGCCCGATTCTTGAAAGATGATTATATTATGGATCACAGGCCCAATAGCAAATTTGTTCTTGAAGAACTGAGAAAAAATACCAGTAGAACGGAAGAGGAACCACAAGTCACTGATATTCTATTACCTCATCGTAGTGGGAGGATTATCGGGACAGGTGAAAATCAAGAACAAGGTGCTAATGCACAGGGTTCAGATTCTGCACAACCTATTACTACTAGTACACAGACACTAGTAGTGCCTCGTCGTAGTGGGAGGGTTGTTCATCAACCTGATCGGTATATGTTCTTGAGAGAGTCATTTGACAAGATCTCGACAGAACTGGATACCGAGCCTTGTAACTACAATGAAGCACTAAAAGACAAAGATGTATATCTTTGGTAAAGGGCTATGAATTTAGAAATAGAATCTATGTATTCTAATCAGGTCTAAAAACTTGTAGAACCACCCAAAGGGATAAAATTCATTAGATGCAAGTGGATCTACAAGAAGAAGAAAGGAGCAGACAGAAAGGTTGAAACCTTCAAAGCTAGGTTTGTTGCTAAAGGGTTCACTCAGAAAGAAGGGATTGACTATGAGGAAACCTTTTCACCGGTAGTCATGCTTAAGTCTATCAAGATTTTTTTATCCATTGCTGCACATTTTAATTACAAAATCTGGCAAATAGACGTCAAGACAGCTTTCCTTAACGAAAGTCTTGATGAATGTATCTATATGATACAACCAAACAGATTCATTGCAAAGGGTCAAGAACACATGTGTAAACTTAAGATATTTATTTATGAACTTAAGCAGGCATCGAGGTCTTAGAACACTCGGTTTGATCAAGCTATAAAGTCTTATAATTTTGATCAAAGCCCAGATGAGTCTTGTGTGTACAATAAGCGTGACGGAAGTATGGTGATCTTCCTAGTACTTTATGTAGATAATATCTTGCTCATCAGAAACGATGTGGGGGCATTATCTACGTTTAAAGTATGATTATCTAGACAGTTCGATATGAAGGACTTCTATCCTTGGGATCAATCTTGTGCGAATCGAAAACAAAAGATGTTGGGTTTATTACAAGCAAAGTATATCGATGATATTCTTGCTCGTTTTGGCATGCATGATTTCAAGAAAGGGTTTCTCCCTTTCAGGCATGGAATCATACTATCCAAGAATCAGTGTCCTAAGACACCTGATAAGATAGAGAAGATGAAGACAGCTTCTTATGCTTCGACAGTAGAAAGCCTCATGTATGCCATGCTTTGCACTAGATTCGACATCTGCTTTGCCGTTAGCATAGTTAGTAGATATCAGTCTAACCCAGGACAGGAGAATTGGACTGCGATAAAGAATATAATCAAGTACCTGAAAAAAGACTAAGGATTATATGTTGGTTAACCAGGCAGACAGTCTAGTACCTTTAGGGTACACAAACTCAAATTTTCAGTCTGACAGAGATTCCCGTAAGCCTACCTCAGGATACGTGTTTACCTTAGGAGATGGAGCTATAAGTTGGAGGAGTATCAAGTAGTCCTGCATTGCTGATTCCACCATGGAGGTCGAGTATGTGGCAGCTTCTAAAGCAGCCAAGGAGGCCATTTGGCTCCGGAACTTCCTGTTAGATCTAGATGTGGTACCTTCAATTCAGTCGGCTATTACACTTTACTGTGACAATAGCGGAGCAGTTGCAAACTCGAAGGAGTCAAGGGTCCATAAGAAAGGCAAGCACATTGAGTGTAAGTATCACCTGATACGAGAAATCGTACAGAGAGGCGATGTTGTTGTGACCAAAATTACATCAAAAGACAACCTTACAGTTTTTTTTACAAAAAGCTTACTGGCTAAGACTTTAGATAGTCATGTAAAGGGCATGGGAGTCAAATGTGTAGCAGCATGATTTTGAGTATAAGTGAGAGATTGTTAGGGTTGGCATACTAAAAATCATGTTTTTAGTATTTAATTTTATTTTAATAAAATTAATTTTTTATTTTATGAGAATCTTTATAAGCAATGTATGTATATTATTTCTTAATATTATGTATGGATATCCGATATTCTGTATAGTATTTAATTTAATGTATAGAGTACGGCTTGCACACAGAAGATCAAATTTTAAATTTTTACAGAATATAAGTTTTATGTTCACAGTTTAGATAGAAATGGGCATACCATCGCTACGCCTGTAACACAAAATTTTAATAGGCCTATCTTGATTACGGGGAACAAATAATAGCGTCATCTATTATTCTGACTCTCTGTGGTAGTACACTTTGTGCGTATTGAACGGGACATTTAGGGTAATTAATTTTATACTAACTATATAAATTAATTCAAACTCAAAATTATTATGAATAGTGCTTATCCTCTTAATTCTAAAATAATTATTAATTTGCATATATTTAATATTCGTTGTTTTAATTTATTAGAATGTGCGATCTTATATGGGTTTATATTCCTGGTGAATTGGATAGCGGTATTATTTATATGAAAAATATTAATTATTGACGGAATCTACGTCTCGAAAAAGCGAGATTGACGATACCCCCTTAAGGAACCTTGTAAGTTTTAACCGGGTCAAACCCTACAGGTGGATTTAATTATCCGGTGGTCAAATAAGTTAAGCGGAAGAGTTTAAGGAATATCAAAATACCGATTAAATTAAATTGTCAGTAATTAAATTTAATCGACGGGTATCAAAAATCTTAACGTGGGGAGAAATGGTAAGTATTTAATAACAGGAGCTCAATGCAACAAGGTCTTGAGATTATGGATCATAGTGCAATTATAGTTCTTTAGTGGTGTGAATTGTAATTTAGTATTTTATGAAAATTGCAGAAACTGCTGCGTCTTTTCATAATTGCAGAAACTGCTGGTAGGTATCTGTGTTCCACTGGAAGTCTTACTCATTATTACTCACCAAATCCCTACTGTAACCCTATATATATACAAGTAGGCTGAACCAGTTTGAGATATATATATCATGATAGATCATATTTTGTCTCTCAAGACTAAATATATCTGGGTTCTGCTAGTACCAGTTCTCGATAGTACATAGCCCACACTACATTCGAAGATCGCATAAAGGAATACAGTAGAAGATCTGACAGGAGTTTCAACTCGGAATCAAATCATAGTTGAAGAATCGATCGATAAAAGGTATTCTTCTAAATTAACTTTCATTGCACGGGTTTTATTTTGATCGTTCAACGTCAAAAGTTTTATCTAGAGCCCGTTTCGGCGTTTGTCCGTCCAGTTAATTTTTTACCAAAAATCGTTTACAAAAATAATGATCTTGGCAGCTTTACCTCCAACACTTGTCATACCCTCTACATCCCCAGCATCTACTGTTGTACATGTCCCTTCCCATCTCATTTTAACTCACTTTTTTCTTTTTCAAAGAAGGGAGCCACCATAAAAAAATATTATGGAGGTATTTAAGCAAGTTAAGGTCAACCTTCCTCTTCTGGATGCTATAAAGCAAGTCCCGTCCTATGCTAAGTTTCTTAAAGACCTTTGTATCCAAAAGCACAAGGATCGGACACATATCCCTGAGAAAGTTCGTCTTACTAAGCAAGTGAACTCCATTCTCATGGACAACGCTTTCCCTAAGCTCAAGAACCCTGGTGCTCCTACCATCTCATGTGTCATTGGAAATCATTCAATTGATAGAGCACTCCTTGATTTGTGGGCTAGTGTCAATATACTCCCATACTCAGTATATGAAGAACTTGGCTTAGGAGATTCGAAGCCCACGCTAATCACCCTTCAGCTGGCCGATAGATCTATCAAGATGCCACGAGGCATAATCGAGGACGTCCTTGTCAAGGTTGATAGGTTCTTGTTCCCAGTCGACTTTGTCGTCCTTGATATGGAGCCAGTACATAACCCAAAAAATTAAATTTCTCTCATATTGGGTTGACCCTTTTTTGCTACGACCAATACCTATATTAATTGTAGGACGGGGGTAATGGATGTATCCTTGAAGAACATGTGGATGAAGTTAAATATTTTTAACACCTACTACTAGCCCTCGAACAAGGAAAATTACTTTCCAATAGACATGATTGAGACCCTGACTCCTAAGACCTCTCCATAACCCACCTCGGGAACCTGTAGGAGCCATTGAGTTGTGTAAGCTAATGCCTCACAAAGACGTTCCTCCTTGGAATACTGGATTTGAGCCATCACACATTTTTTTTGTGCATCACGTCTTCTCACTTGTGGTCCACCATTCAGCACTACGTGGCAACCACCATCGACTACTCTTTAGTCCACACTTATAGGACCAGCTACCACCCTTCTAGCTACAGAAAAATGTTAAACTTCTGGCATGTCATCACATCTGGCTGAAGAAGTTAAACTTAACCCTTATATGAGGGAACCCAGGTTTTCGTTGCTTTCTTTAAGTGTTAAAAAAATCAAAAGAAAAAATTCTTTTCATTATCCTGTGAATATATTAGTCCTTATGTACTAACTGCTTCGATATCTTCTGTGAATTCTTGACACTAACATATTTCAGGATAAGCATTTTTCTCTAACTTTTCAAGTCATGTGAAATCTCATACCCTTTTATTTTTGCATCCTATGTTTGTTTTCATCCAATGAGGACATTGGATAGTTCAAATTAGGGAGTAGGTGTTTCACTTTATCAATTAAGTTTTTGTTTTAAAAAAACTATGTTTTTGAGAAATCTAATTTAGAATTATGAATCTTGTACCTCGGATAAATTAAGGCATGGGATTTTTGGGTTGCTAAATTTTTTATGAACAATGGACTATGGACTTGTACACTCAGCTTTTATACACTGCAAACTCAGCTGCTTATTTGGTTTTCATACCGATGAATGTTGATAGTGAGAATAACTTTAATAACAAAAAGGTGGAGACTTAACTCTTAGTGAGCTTTTGAGACTATCTTTCTTTTTTGAGGAATTTTTCTACATTTACTCATATTACATTTTGTTTTCGTATTCATTAGTTGTTGATTAATCTCGTTATTCATTCATTTTGGCTAAAAATTGAGAATATCCTTATAAAGCTCATTTGAATTTTCTAAAAATAAGGACCATGCAAAGGACGATGTCAAATTTGGAAAAGAATTTTAGGCCATATTTCTATATTTGAGCATGCTCGTATTTTTCTGTTCAATTGACCCTAGTTCTCCTTTTGAGCCTTTTACATGTAAGTCTTTTTTTGTTTACCTGTTATATCTAAAAATATCATGTGAACAGGTTAAATGGCTATATAGGTACAATAAAGTCAATAATCGGAAAATTGTGAAAAAGTTTATAAAAGAAAAGAGAAAAAAAAAAGAGTATGAAAAAAAATTGAAAAAAGAAAAGAAGGACAATTGAGTGGTACAAAAAAGTAATGATTTAGTGAATGGCAAAATATAGAATTATGTGGAGTACAAAATCAAAAGTTAGCTTTGGGAATGGTAAATGTGAGCAATAATTGAAGAAAATAGATAATTGAGTGATGTTTAGCAATTAGCCTAATCTATGACATTATATACACTTAACCCTAGCCCCGATACACATTTTTCTACCTAACGCTACAACCAAAAATAAAAACCTATTTGATTCCAAGAATGATATAGTTTAATGTGTGAAAATAATTAATTAAAAATGACGAATGAAGCACTTCGTATATTCTCAACAATTGGCATTCTAATCAAGAGATTAAGAGTCATTTTTTTAATTCAACATCTTTTCGTATTAAAAGTATGTGGAATATATTCGATTTACTTAACATAAATTCTGCCGCATACCACGAGTGCACATATATATAAATCTATTTCTGAGTGTTTAATTGTGAGTGATATCAAGTGAGAATTAAAGTTGAGACATAGTTTTGACAGAAGTTCAAATTTTAAATGTTTAGAAGCATGATACCGAGGCACGTAACTGAGTCTTCACACACGCTGAGTCCAGATCTGTAGAAAGTTGATTGTAAGGATGGCTGTAACTAAAAACATTATGCAAATTGATTATCGGGGGTATGAAATTTACAATTTTAACTTAAATTTTTCAAAATGTATGTGATTGATGTTTATAAGTATCATCTCTGGAAACCCTCACGAGACTATAACTCGTCCACTAAGAGTAACCTAGGGATTTAAAAGCTTATTGCACATATTAGGTGCAACCGTGTATCTTATGAAAATATATTTTAGTTAGATTAGTTTAATTGTCTTTTACTTTTGTTTTGCTCGAGAACTAGTAAAGTATAAGTTGGGGGGTGTGATCGGTACGTAAAAGTTCCGATCAAATCCTACAGAGTATGCTTTATTAAATCTCGATTATGTGTTTACTAATATATTTTAGTAGTGTTTCAGTGTTAGCATCAGAAGAAGTGAGATGGTGAAAAATGTGCTAAAGTGGATAAAAAGCTGTCAAATGTCAATAATTTCAACGTGAAAGCCAAAATGATCAAAACAACGTTGTTTTGATTAGATCTCGGGACCCGATGACCCGGAACCATGAGTGGTAATACTTCAAAGTTCAAGAAACTTGGTAAAAAGGTTCAACGGTGAAGAAAATAAAGTTTCAAAAGAAGTTCGGCCAAAAATATGCGAAAAATGTGCGAAAAAATTGACATGCCTTCACTATTTTGGTCATAACGTTTTGTAAAAAATGTATTTTGATATTAGGCTAGAATCATTAGAAAGTATACTTCTGGGGCTTCAATTTGGACATAAGAATGACCCTATTCAAAATTCGGATGAAAGAGTTATACTCGTTTGAAGTCGGGATAATAGAGCAATCGCGTTTTTACAAAATTTCGTCTGGACAAAAATATGGGCTTCCGAATGGAAATTAACCAAAATGATTTGCGTCCGAACAGAAATATGGGTGTCCAAACGAAAAAGCTACTGTTGAAAAAGCGTCCGGACGAAACGGGAACCATCCAGATGAAACGGGACAATCAGAATTTGAATAGAACTTTGCAACAAGGGGCGTGGATCACTACTATATATACAAGGCCTCGGAGAATCATTCAAATAATTCCATATCTTCAAAAATCAAATTGAAGACTCATTTAGAGACGACTTTGGAGGCTCGAAAAGTTATGGAAAGTCGAAGACGGAGACCCAGGATTCCAATCTTTGTCGATTTGTCATGGATCCGAGCCGAAACATGATCGGCTAATCTTCTTCTTCCTAGGGGATGATGAACCCTAGTCGGTATTTTAGGATTAGTTTAGAATTATATTTCTTTTTTATTCGAATTCAGTTCGTTGTATTGTTTTGAGGCATTGACATTTGATCAAGGGGCTTTTAATTTAATTATCTAATTTTTGTTTTTACTTTCTGTGATTATAATAACGAGATCATGCAATTGTTATATGTTCTTACTCTTATCCAAACGTAAGATATCTTATGCTCGGATAGGAGGGGTTGTGACAAGATCACTCAGATGATGTGTGCCACATTTAAGATAGGATATGCCGGGTTCGTTATCCTCTTGCTAATCCGTATCAGTCTTGTAGTCATTACCAGATTGAATTGAATCGAATGAATAAAATAGAATCTGAATAAAACTAAAATACTGGTTAGGATGCATTCAAATCCTCAGAAAATCTTTTCTTATCTAAATCAAATTTTTTATTTTTAGTTTAATTTAATTTTAGATTTTTAGATTAAAACAAACAAATCTTTTTCTAAAAAGAGAATCGAATAATATTTTAATTTGTGAAATTGTAATTTCGTCCCATAGTCCCTAAGGAATGATACCTAGACTTAACCACTATTCTATCAAATAGTAGTTAATTTTAGAATTTCAAATATTTATTTTGATACGGTACGACAATGAACCACCCCTCCTCTGCACAACCCTCCACTAGTAGGAACCCCCTTCCACCTCCTGCTCGATCCACCTCCCTCATTCCCTTTGATCCCTCCTCTCGCAGATCACCTTCCCCTCCTCCTAGAGCTGATCCTCATAGTCCCTCCTCCTTTGCTCTTCCTCCATTGTTGGTGCCTCATCCTCCTCTACTCCATCTGATCCTCCCTCTTCCCAGCTGTTTGCTGACCTCACCTTCCTTGTTCAGAACCTGACTTCTTCTTTAGTATCCCTTCGTGAGAAGGTTGATGCTGATCCGTATGACATCGGATATTGTGTCACCTCCATTTCTGAGACTATGACTCAAATCGACAAAAAGCAAAAAAATCTTAGGATCGAAGTTGAGAATGCATGTGAGGCTGGAACCATCCTCAACCAAAACATGACAAAGAGTGTGGACTCCATCATCTTTGCCAACCGCAACATCCTCTACCAAATTCAAAAGGAGTATGATAAAGGAGTAGTCCCTGGCAGTTCAACAGAACTGTAGGAAGATAGATGAGCATCTCTAGTGGATCAAGGAAGCCTGGGCAAAATAGTTTAAACCCAAGGAAACCAAGGAAGAAAGGGCATTCAGACTCAAATGTGAAGCTGACCTTACTTTGGCAACAACCTTTGCCGCCATGGAAGCCAAGGAGAAAGCTAATGAACGAGCCTCCTTATCCAAAGAAAAGGCAGCTAAGAGAAAGAAGAAGCAGGAAGAAAAGAAGACTTTCCAGAGACAGATGGACGATCTTTGATGATTCCAAAAGAGGAGAAAAGAAAACAGAAGAATAAAAGAAAATGAGAAGGAAGAGAAGAAAAGGAGAAGGAAGAGAAGAAAAAGTAGAAGATTGAAGTGTTTTTCTTTTAAAGGAGAAGATGTACTTGGAATACATTACTTGTTTATGTTTTGTGAATGTTGTGAATGGCTACTTTATACCACTGTGAATGTTTTGTTGGTTATCTTGCAAATATTTGTGAATGATTAATCTTTTAATTGTTGTTGTATTGCATTTGAGATCATTATTTTATGGTTGTGAATGGTAAATTTGATATGACTATTTTATGGTTGTGACTGGCAAATATCAATTTTCTATAACTGTTGAATGATTGTTTTGGAAATTATGCTTCTTAAGTTTCAAATGTTGATTAATTTCCATATTGTGATTGAGTATTGAATGAATATGTTTGACTATTGAATACCTATTATTGTGGATTGAATACATTGTTAAAAGCATAGAGATAAGGAAAGTACCATTGTTCAAAATCCTTTCAATTGTTTTCTAGAAAATGTTGTAATCATTAAAAAATGGGAGATTGTTAGCTCAAGAGTATTTTAAATAGACTTTGATGATTTTAGTAATTCATTTTCTAAATTAAATTGATTTAAAAAAATTATATTTAAATATTTTCAAAAAGATAGTGTCGACACTACATGACAAATGGGTCAACACCTTATGTCATTTGTACTGACGCATTGTGCCAAATGGGTTTACACTTATTGTTCTTGAACAAAACTTTTTTTGTCAACACCAATTGACTTTTGGATCAACACCTTAAGGCAAAGTATGCTTGACAAACTCAAGTGTGTCGACACCATTGAAATTTAGGATCAACATCTTAACTGTTTTTCTTGAGATGTTTCAGGAACTCAAATGTGTTGACACCAAAGAGAATTAGGCGGACACCTTTAGTATTGGACTGGGATCCAAGTTAATTCAACACCAATGAAGAATGGATCGACACCTCAGTACCTTGACGGGATTCAACTTGTGTCAACACTAACACATTTGAGTCAACACCAAGTTATCCTCCGAGTTCCAGACCTCGAGTTCTATGTGTCGATACCAAAGTTACATGAGTTAACACCTAGATACCATCCAGAAACTCAACAGGTTGACACCAAAGAGTAACGGATCAACACCAAGATTTCAAGTCATTCCCTGGACACTGATCCAAAAAATGTCGACACCACAGAGCATCTAAGTCGACACAAAGGCGCCTTTCGGGAACAAGGAGTTTGGGTTGACACCAAGTGAAGATGTGTCAACACCGAAATTATAGTAGCTGAGTCAGACTTCCAAGGTCGACACCAAATTGAAGAAGGATCGACACTATTTTTCTAGTAACCAAGTCTGACTTCCAGGGTCGACACCAAATCGAAGTTGTGTCGACATAAAATTTTCAGTAGCTAAAGTCTCTCATCAAAGTAGACACCAACGAAGACTTGAGTTGACACCTTGAGCAGACCATGAAGCCTTAAGTCGATACCAACTCTAATATGAGTCGACACCAAGGTCCCAGCTAAAAAATTGAAGAAATGTATGGATCGACACCAAATGATCTATGAGTCGATACCACTGTGTGGGTGAGGAAGATGTAGAAATAAGGTCGACACCAATGAAGCACTGAGTCGACACATTTACTCAAGATCTAAGGCCAAGACCAATTTGTGTCGACACCAAAGGTTTTTGTGTCGACACTTATGACGGATTTCAGATTATGCGTTGGTTCTAATGGTAACTTTTTAAGAGCATTTATTACCTCAACCAACCCACCAACCAAAAGTCATTTACTTTAGTGGGCTATATAAGGAGTTAATTTTTAGAGCTTCAAATTTCTGACACTATTCTATTGATTGCATTGAAAGCTCATATTCTTCAAGAAAGCATTTACTGCTCATTAACTCCAATCCTAATACTCTTACTCTCTTGCTTATTTATTTCTAATCATTGTAAGGAGTGATTGCTAGTGAATCTCTGATTCATTTCTCATTTATTGTAAAAGAAAGTGAGTCACCATTGATACTTTAAGGGATTGTGAGAGTTTCTTAAAAAAGAGCTCAACAGTGTTTAGAAAAACAGAGAATTGTTTGTAAAAACATCTTGAAACTATAAAGGCTTTTGAATGCGTCTGTGATGCATTCGATTTTAGTGCAAATCCTCAAAGGAAGTCTTGAAGAGTGAACGTAGACTTAGAAGAAGTCAAACTACTATAAATCTTGGTGTCTCGTTCTAATTTTTCTCTCTTACCTCTTTAATTTTCTTGTTGAGATATTATATGCTATATTTATTTGTGAAATTAAAAAAAATTTTAAAAGGTTTTTAAAATAGTTATTATTATTTTTAAAATCCAATACACCCCTCTATTGGGTTGCCTAGGACTAACAGAGACCTTGCATACTCCAAATCGAAGACGGAAGCCTCCAGACCTAGAGTTTTCAAGGTAAATTTTGATGGTAGTTTGGGAAGAAAGAACAGAGGAGGTATTGGCATAGTGGTGTGAAACAATTGTGGTGAGGTTATTGCGTCATGTATGACAAGATCCCTTTTGCAGCCAGCATGGACTATGTAGAGAGTGTAGGTGCTTTGAGGGCTGTTGAACTTGCCAGAGAATGAGGAGTAAGAGCTATTCACCTTGAAGGGGACTCACTCAGAGTCATCACCAAAATAAATGTAATGGAACATGTCTCTCAGGAAGGTGCAATTTTTTAAGAAATCAGGAATTTGTTGAATCAGTTTCCGAAGGCCCGGTAAACTCATGTTTATAGAGATGGCAATGGGGGTTGCTCAGATATTGGCATCACTGGGCATGCTCGCAGAAGGCTTCAAGGTTTGGATGGAAAATGTGCCACCGATGGCAAAGGGATTGGTGCAAGATGATTTGCACCTGATAAAAAGTTTCTGAAGCTTTATGGTTCACGAGGCTGCTGGAGATTTGGCAATGGGGTTTTGTTTTTCGGGGGCGCCTTGCACAGCTTTGAAAATGAGAGAATTTCATGAAGCCTACTTTAAGTTCAGACACCGAAAGGAATGCCATGCCGTAAACGATGGTAATGAGAGGAGGGCCGTTACGAAATCAGAGGTGGTTTTTCTTTCTAAGGGTACCAATGAGCTGGGAGCTGGTTTTTCTCTTTGTTAACTCCAGAATCTTTTTCTCTTCTGTCTCTTTGTAGCACCAAATTCTGGAGCACAAATCTATGTTTGCTTGTGTATTCCTTTTGGTAGTACATAAGGGAAATCAAAAAAAAAATTTAAAAAATCTCCGGTCCATGTTATGCTTATAACTTGAATTGGATTTGAAAAATGAAAAGGCAAATAAGAGGAAAACTAAGTATTTTTTTAGTTGTTTTATTTAGCTTAATCATGAATCAATATCTGCTCAAATTTTTTTGATACCACCCAATAAATTGGTACGGATTTTTATCAATCAATATAATTTTATTTTGATAAAATTAGTATAAATAGATATTGCTCATCCAAAATAAAATTCTCTTGTTCTAAGCAAAATGGAACTAGTGTGTTACAATACCAATTTTTGTTCCAGACGACACATACTGGCCAATACGAAATAATGCTTAACAACATTAATCATGAATATCCAAATAGGAACAAGAAATGGTTACAAATAACATTTATTTTTCATTGCCATTAAAGTCAATTACCATGCCATAGAACTCCAATTTCTCTAATTTATCGATAGTGGTGGTGTTTGCAAAACTTCTGACAAATAGTTATTTTTTACTTTTAATTAATTTTTTATAATTTTAGTTCAAACTTTTATATTTTTAAAATTTCTCACGCCACAAATAATCAAAAAAAATTAATTAAAAAATTAAAAAAAATGTTCAAAAAAGACCAGAAATAACTTTTTCATATTTAGTGAACTTTTTTCAAATTTGATAAAAAGAAATTTACTTTTTAGATTACTCACAACAACAACAATCGAGAAACAGTATAAAATTTATACCAAAATATTTTTAAAAAATCAGGGGAAGAAAAAAAGAAAGCTAAGACAAACACCACCAGTATGAAGTCTGCATAAGCAATATGTATCTAGAAGTTTTCTTGCAACCTTAAAACCTTAAATAAAACAAGATTCAAATACCTTGTCCAAGGTCCTAGCACATTTGTCCATGGCATTTGGATATGCTCAAACATTCAAAATTAAGCAATCGAAAAACACAAGAAGGAATGAAGGAGATACTAAACTAGTCAGCAAGAAAAAATGAAGATCAGCATTATCACCTTCATGTGTCGTGTCAACACCGAATGTTCATAAAGAGAGGTAGCTTGTGAATAACTTAATACACCTTTGATGTTCATTGACGAGGCACCCACATTGCTACTAATCAGAAATATAGCAGCTGGGAAGCACTTTATGTCAATTTACCAGAAAGATATGTGATCAAATTCCTGTGGCAACAACAATATTAGTCCCTTCTGCAGCAAGGTTTCACCCCACAACACTTGCATCCGTGCACTGAGAAATGGATTGTCTTATCCTGAATGTGCCTCTGAACTAAGCCAGCTCGTGAACTCAATGACCATGCAGTGTACAACGTTTCTGCAATTTCTGTTGAGAAGCCGTTCATACTGAGATCAAGTAGTTTCAAGTGCTTCGCCATAGCAATGGCAGTTGAAAGATCTTGAAGCAACTGGATCTGTTGATCACACGGATTTTGCTGATAAGAGCTGGTGCAGCTGTCACTGGGACCCAATACAGCCGGTTCTTTCCTGACTGGATCATCTTTGCTGTCAGAAACTTCAAGCTGATTACTCTTCACTGCAAATGACCCTTGTTGGGCAGCCTCCCCTTCTTCGGGTAATGG
The DNA here is from genome assembly GCA_034768845.1 of Heliamphora exappendiculata. Classification (NCBI taxonomy): domain Eukaryota; kingdom Viridiplantae; phylum Streptophyta; class Magnoliopsida; order Ericales; family Sarraceniaceae; genus Heliamphora; species Heliamphora exappendiculata. The sequence continues at coordinate 34,442 of JAOTRH010231855.1, forward strand.
AATGTTGAAAGAAGATTCGCAGAAGTTTTGGTTTGTTGGCACTAACTTTGGGCTTGAGTCATATTGCAAGGCATGATAGTTATCCATATCGGCATTTTCTGCCAGGTTGAGCTCTTCAAGAGAGCAATTCTCAGATAGTGCCTGGAGTATCTGAAGAACACCGAGAAGCCCAAGGCGGCACTTGCTCAGAACCAAAACTTTTAAACAACACTGAGGATTTGTGAGTAGTGACACCAATGCACTTCCACCCTGCACTCACACGTCCAGCCAGACCATTTATCAGAAAGTTAGGGAAAATGTGTTATAGAATGTTACAAAAATAAACCACACAACACTACATAGAAAACCACAAAGTTTTTCATAGAAACAAAATAGGATGGAGCAAAAAAAAAGAGTCCATATTCATTATTTTATAGCCATGGATTATTTAGATCAGATTGCTACTACCACTAGAAGGGTTTCAAGTTTTCCCCCCAAAAAAATTCACCATTTCATTTGATTCATATTCAACATAATCTTTGAAAAACAAAAACGAATATTTAGACTTTTGACAAAGTTAAATTAATTCCTGACACCGAAATTACTTTAAAAAATCACCAAACTAATTCTATATGTTCCTAAGCATATATATTTATATATATGATAGAATTTGGAAACATTAGAAAAAGTTCAATTATGTTGAAAAGATAAACATGTTAAACTTGCAGAGTTAAATTTATCTTCGTAACCAAAATTAATCAAAAAAAATACTAATTTAATTCTAAATATTCCTAAGTATATACATAACAATCCCATAAAACGGATTTAATTCAACTCTGTTACGGAGATTAAAAAAAATTAAACTTGCAAAGTAAAATTTATCTTTACAATCGAAATTACTCAACAAATCACCACATAAATTTGTTTTAGACGTTGGAAATGTGAACTGATCCAAACTCAAACCGTTTCTACATTTTGGTTTTGGTTCAATTCCACATCATACGGTTCAGGCTGGTTCCAAAATTCTAGAATCGTTACTAATGGTTTGATTTATAGATTTTCTTAGAACCAGTCCAATTTGAACTATGAAAACCCCTATCCATGTATCCTGTCAAATCTTTGTGTTGCTTGTAATTTCTGTTTGGTGGGAACTAGCCAACTGGGGAACTTAATTGAGTAGAATAACTAAATTCAATAATTTTAGCTTACCTTCAAAGAGGTATAGCTATCTATCTATAATGATAAAGAAGAATTACAGAAAATAAATAAAATAACTTGCAAATCAAATCACAATCAATAAAATCTCAACGTCCTAATATGTTGATTTCAGCAATCAAATCATAATTAACGAGATCCTAATATCTTAAAATATATTATTTTCAACACACTCCTCAAACTGGGACAAAGATATCAATCAAACCCAACTTGACAATTAAATACTTGAGCAGAAATAGTTCCACTTGACATACTTAAAACCTAGACCTAGTTGTTCTAAAACCAAATAGATTTTAGAACAACACAACTAGAACAACAGTAGCTGCAAAAAGAAATAGAACAATGCTACTGGAACATCGATAGCCCCCAAAAACAAAAACAATGCTACCGAAACAACAACGATAGCCACCAAAAACAAGAAAATGCTACCGGAACAACATCGATAGCCCTAAAAAACAAGAACAATGTTACCGAAACAATATCGGTAGCCCGCAAAACCAAGAATAAGAACAAAAGAGTAATAATTCTCCAAAAAATGCAATGTCAAAGCCAACAATATAATATATTGAGATTTTAATGATACATTAATACCAATGAAGTACAATGATCTGAAATCGCAACTCACAATGGCAGAAAAGAGAAGGAACAACGACGGTTGCAATGCAAAGGAAAAAAAAAAAAGACCAACAGAAGTGAACAAAGACCAGCGACAATGGTGGTGGTGAGGGAAAACCAACGACGGCGGCAAAGACTTGAACGAAAATGGTATACCAGCGACAGATTCGCGATACCGGTGAAGGAATACTGGCGACAAAAGTGAGGGAAAACAGTTACGGCAGCTAGGGTTTCTAGATAGTTTTTTTTTCTTTTCTTCTTCATATTATCTTTAAAGAGGTATAACTATCTATTTACAATGATAAAGAAGGATTACAAAAAATAAAGAAAATAACTTGCAAATCAAATCACAATCAATAAAATCCTAACTTTCTAATAAGTTGATTTCAGTAATCAAACCATAATTAACGAGATCCTAATATCTTAAAATATATTATTTTCAACAAATTGCAATTCAGTAGGAAGTTATGCAAAATTACAAGAAAGGTGGGAAGCTCCAAAATTATTTCTAAGTCGTGGAACCATGATCTGATAGGATTTTGAGGCCAAAACGGCCCCCTCGTTTTCTTTCACCTTCCCTTTCATCCCTCTTTCTACAAACCTTTGTGTCTTTTGAATCACACTCAAACACATACTCGCACCCAACACCCATACTAAATCAATATAACATATAGCATTCTATGTGGTAGAAGTTGTCTTGGGACATTACAAGTGATGGTACCAGGTAGAATTAACAATCAAAAGAAATGGCATTGCACAGTTGAGAGACAACCTGTTATTGGAAGTTTATTTTTCCCTTTGACTTGGGAAAACAAACAAACTGATTAAGCAATCATCGACACCGAAAACATTGGGAAATGAACAATTGGAAGGATGTAATGCGACCATTAGCTTGCTTTGAGAATCAATACCCCATTACTTATCGAGGGCATAATGATCATGTTCATAAAGAAATTACAGCTTCTGTAACTTTGAAAGAAATTGTTAACTGTATGCTTGATATAGGATTATAAGTGGATACTAACACCCCATGATGCTTGCTGTATGCGTGTTGGTTTGTAATTTGAGTCTTGGTCACTTTGAGTTCAAGCATTCTCCACTAGCATTAAAATATGACTTCGAATCTATGGAGTAGAATGGATTTTGATAAACGAATTTGTAGTGAGATCTGAGAATTATAAAATCTGAAATGAAAGTCCTACACATGTAGAAAAGGCCAAAATAAAAATAAAAATCAAAGTTCAAGGGCAGAAATTGACACCCTTTTATCAAGGTTGCCCAAAATCATTTTTTCAAGCTCTTTTGAGTACTTCAATAGAGATTTGGGGTATGACCTCCTAAAAGATCATGGTTCATATGGAGAAGGACAAAGTAGGCATTAATTCCAACGAAACAAGAGTATGGTCCTTGGACTGAGGTAGAACTATAAATATTTAAAGTAATTATAATAGACACTAAAAGGTAGGTCAATCAAATAGAGCCATAAATTAGATGTTATCCAAAGTCCAAACGGACAAACATTGTTCTCTAGAAGTACGGGGAATAGCATAGGTTGGATGTATCAAACTTTAAAATGTAATAGCATTGGAGCCTAGGAAGCTCGTCGGAGCCTAAGAAGCCTTGGAAAGCTTTCAAGAATCATGGGAAAAGTCCTACAGAAGCTTCACCGACATGAAGACAGCTTTCAACAAGGCCTGTGACAAAGAGAAGAGCAATTTGGAGTCTAACAGCTATTGCAGGTCAACTTGGTCAACCAATACTGAGGATTGGTTACTTAGCCAGGAAAACTCCTGAGTTCAAAATATTTAGCATTGAGTAGGCCTATTGCCCCAACCACAGAGAACAGTAAACCAGGATGGTTGCAGACTGTCAATTTTGTAGACCAAACGGGCACCTTGGTTCAAGAACTTACAGTTGAATTTCAAATAATATAGTCTGTAACGAGTCATTATATAGCTAGGGAAATATCCAGAAGCGTCATGGTTTCATTCAATCTGTTTGTTCTTTTTTATACCTTCATTTGTGACTGTATGTACACTCCTATTTCCTTGACGGAACTTGAAAACTTAACAAGCAAGTATATCTCCATTCCCTTGCACTTGAGGTAAGAAGATTTTCATCTCAACATAGTGCTGTCTTCAATCTCCTCCAGAGACACCCTAAAAACTCTAGGTGACCTCGACAAGCTGAAGTGTTAGGCATTTTTGCAGCTTGGTGTTCGTGGGGCATTGGTGAGCCTAGTGGGAAAATTCCGACAAGGGAGGCCAGGAGTGGATGTAGGTTGCATTCACAAACTTAATTCATATATGTTAAAGGAATAAGATGAATGTTTAATTATTGAAGCATCATTAGTGTCCTAAAAAGTGTTGCCACATTCCTTCCCCAACCCCCAAGCACAGCGTAAGGGTACTTTCACTTTAACTAAATATGCTTGAACACTTGATTTATTTATGTTACATGATTGAGAAGAATGTTTAATTACTGAAATATCATTGGTTTACTAGAATTCAAGTATTGGTATATTTCTTCCTGATGTAGAACCGAGACAGAGAAGAAAAACAGAAGCTTAGAACGGACAGATAAGAGAAGAAGAGAAGAATATGAAAGAAATCACACAATTCTAATTCAAGTTATTCAAGTCTGATTAATACATCAAGAAACTTCTTGTTTATAGGTTTAAACCCTAATTACAAATGAAACTAAAATCATTAACTAAAAGAAAACAAAATAACATCCACATTGACACTTATCTAAATCTTGATAAATAAAAAAACTTAATACTATAAGAAAATTAAATAAAGAAACCTAATACTATAAAGAAACTGAATAAAAATTAACAATTAATAAATTCCAAAATTAATTATTTATGCAATCTACTATCCTCATCATTCTTCTCCACTGAGAAAAAGAATTCGTTTTCGAGTTCAGCTAGAAATATTGAACTCGGCCATGCCAAAAAATCAAATACTGTAAATACGTTAGTGGATTCTGGTTTTTCTTATGCCAACGAATCTTAGGTATGATGTTGTTGACATGATACACAAAACGTGATTGGATAACTCAAGAAAATCTTCAATACCAACAAAATAAACTTGTTTTGGCTTGACAGAATAAATGATTGGTGGAGAAGTAATAAGATTTCATACAGTGATTGTATTCCCACTTTCAAGAGATTCCTTGTTTTGCTACAAAAGAACGTCTTGTTTTTCCATGGCAGAAGGAGGAGTAGAACCAAGATCATTTAACTCAAGAGCTGGACTATAAGTTAACGGATCTTGGGTCATGATGGGACATTGTGGCTCAATAAGCATGGAGATGGGAGACCTATTATTTGACATCCTATCATTTTTTAAACACTCAATTGTAACAAAATTTTCTTCCCATTATATTTGAAGATAATGATGTTATCCTTCTCATTATAAGTGGCACAAAACACAATCATCCATAAATGACCAAAGAACACATGCATACAAGTCAGGATAATGACATCATGCCAAATTTAATCAAAATAATCTCCCATCTAAATAGCAATCAAACACCTTTGGAAAATGAAAACAGAACTATTGCCATGCCAAAACAAATGATAGGGTTGCAAATGTGGTTTCGGCTGAAAGTTCAACCTAATGACACCGTTTTTTGAATACTGCATTCATTGCACATCTTCCCTCAATGACAATGTTGCAAACCTTATTAGCACATCTAAGAAAGATACGGGAATTATTGGTGTGTTTCCACTCCATCAAGAAAGTGCGAGAGATGCGAGTTATGTACGAAAAAAAAAGTTTTTTTTTTGCACACTTTTAATTGCTGCTTTTTTTTTCCCCTATAGTACTACTGCCTTCGTTTTTTTTTTTTTTTTTGCCTGAGCTGGTGTTGGTTTTGGGCTGCAAGATTAGGGTGGAGTATGGCTGGGTTAATTGTCTTGAGGGATGGGACCAATTTGGGGGCTTGCGGGGCTGGGTGGTTTAAAGGAAAACAAAGTGGGCTGGCTAGTTTAGTTGGTTGGGGCTGGGCTGAACTTTTCTTTTTGGGCTGGTCTGGACTGAACTTGGTTTTCTTATTGGCTTTTAGCTATGATTGGAGGGATTGGTAATGGCAGATATGGTTTTGGGCCTTGGGTGTGGGTTGATATTGGGAAAATAAGGATAGGGCGTGGATTTTGCTAGGGCTCGCTGGTAGCTTTTGGGTTGAGCTGTTGCATATAAAGGGTTGGAAGGTTAGGTCCTTTTTTCTTGAAGAAAAAAGGGTGTTAGGTGGGCTGATTTCGGCTGGTTGGGGAGTAAAATTTAGGCTACTGGATCAGGTTTCAGATGGACAATGGATCGGATCTAGGGTTTTCTCAGCCCTTTCTTTGCTACAGCTCCTTCCATCCTCTACTTTTCAATTACCTTTCAACCAAGTCGCAGCAAGCTTGGTGCAACGTTAATGACTGCGACGGTATGAAGTGGTAGAGTTGCCCATCATTTAGGCGAATTAGACGATAATAATGAGGGCACAAAATTTATAAAATCTTTTATAATGTCAAATTATTATACAAAAGCTTCAAAATAAATCGGTCGGAACAATCAGCTAATACTCCGCATCAGATTGGGCATATATTAACAAAAATTAAAATATATATATTATTTAGTAGGCCTACAAATAAAGTATGTTAGGCTTCATTT
>JAOTRH010231856.1:0-10153 GCA_034768845.1 Heliamphora exappendiculata
CTCTTCTGAGACTCTGTCTCTTCCTCTTCTCTGAGTGAAGAATGTAACTAGCCCTTTCATTATGGAGGGTTTTTCCTGAAAATCAATAACCACTCATGGCGGTTGATTTCCAGGCTTCAATTGCAATTGAATGGCCAATTCAATTGTAATTGATCAAGCTATTGAAATATGAATTTCAATGGCCAATGAAATTCACAGATTTCAACAATTATATTTATCAATTCGTTCACTTTCAAATATCTATTCATAATTAACATGCATATGCTATAGCAAAATATTCATTCATTCCTTATATCAAAATGTTTATATTATTTATTCATTCACATCAAAATGTTAACAAAATATAATTTAATCAATATAATCAAAATGTATTAATAAGTGCACAAAAAATGCACTTTTAAGACAAAACTCGAGTTTTAGACAAAAAGTACAATATAAAATAAATAAAAATCTAATAAATAGATTAGAAACCACATTAGATCAGTCGCTCTGCACGACAATCAATTTTTTCTCTTTCTTCGAGACCTGAAAAATAATTAAAATTAATTTGGAACATAATAATTTTTCTAAGCATAAAATATATATCTATATATGCACGAACCAATAAAATTAACAACTTAGACATATAAGTACTTTTTAATAACTAAGTTATACAGCTCGCAAGAAAATATTTTGATATAATTCAAATTAAAAGTATTTAGGGTAAATTACACGCACCTCTTCTAAAATTTAAGAAAACTTCAATGAGCTCTCTTGTAATTACTAAAATGACACTGTACTCCATTCGACTTTAAACCAAGTCACCATATAACATCACCATTTTAATAATGTATTTATTATTTTATTTTATCATATTATGTATATTATATAGTGTGACCTACTTACACCCGTTAATGCAATGAGTCCTATTTGATCCTCACTAATATCTAACCATTAGCAAAGCATCATATCAAATGCTAAGTAAAGTAATAAGGCAAAATGGTACTTGCAATATTATTTCTTAAAAAAAGGAATGCCTAACCCTATATTTTGACAAAAAGTGAAATTAATGCAACAAATTAACATACATAGGCCGGCATATATTCTTATTTTTAAATATATATTTCAATTAATAACGTTAAATTGCCAATTTCTTGAACACAACTCTCAATTATGTTTGAGCAATTTTGTTTTAATATAGGTAATTTGTGTATTAAATATTTTCACGCCTCCAACACTAAAAAATTTCTATAACAAAAAATCTTCATACAAACCATCACAAAGAATACGGCCTTTTAACCTTATGACCCGTAGAATTAAATACAACATATGGTCATGCATAAATCAAAAATCGAAAAAGATAAAACAGCACTTCGCCCTTTGTCACTAAATCATCAAATCGTCTCTAGTACTCAAAATAGGTATTAAACAAACACCATGAGTTAAGACTCAATAGGATATGACTATATATACAAGAATAAAGAGTTAATTAGCCAGGAGTCCCATTTTTACTAATTATATTGAGTTAAGTCTCAATTACAAGTTAACTATTCTACAAAGTTTCATTTTTAAATTTTTTAATAAATTTGGACTGCTTTGCCTCCATTTAAAGTCTTACTAACAAATAATGGAAACAATCGGGTACTAACAAATAATAAAAACATGAGAATATTAAAATATGTGAACATTTATATATTTAACTACTGAGAATATTATTAAGATAGATTTTCAGAATATTACTATTTTCTAAATATTAGCACATTTATAATTTTGAAAATGAAGACATTTTTATAATTATGATTCTTATTTTTAAAAAAGATAATATTAATATCATATTATCCATTTTACATAAAATCTATATTACTAAAACATGCAATTTTTCAAATTCTCGCATCATTAACTATAAAAATCCCCCAGTATAATAACAGAATGGAACATTTATCATTTTTTAAAATAATAACAATACCATAATAGAACATTTCATTTTAGAAAAATTTATTTATTACTATAATAAAATAAATTATTTTATTTTGAAAAATTCTAGCAATGATAAAAATTAGAACATTATCATTATCAAACAAATTATTTCATAATAAAATAAATTATTTTATTTCGGTAATTGTACATTCATATTAGGAATAATAGCTTAGTTGTAGGCCAAGCATTAAGAGTCGTTGGGCTCTGTTTGGTTAGCGCGTGATGAGTACCAAATAAGAAAAAGGACAGTTTAGGATATTCACCTTAGAATAGAATTTCTTGGGTCAAAAATTTTGAATTATAACTTAATTACAAGTAACTCATAAAAAAAGGACTTGGACTCAATCGCCCAAGAATAAAAGCATGATATGCAAAAAAAAAAAAAAATCTAAAACCAATAATACATGATATGGTAAAAACTTGCCCAACTAAACTATAAAAGCTCCAAGAAATCTGTCTTCTCGTGATTTATACACAATTTAACCAACGTTTACCATTTTACTAGTCCTCAACACATTCTACGACCCACACTTTTACAACTCTCATTTCTTGGGTTTACCAAATCTCATGATACCACCCAAACCACGATCCCATACTATCAAAATGCCCTACGGCTACTACAATCACTAAAGTTAAAGTACGCCGCATAGGCTAAACACTCGGGAGGTATACACTCATCTACATCGATCCAAAACGCATCACTCAACACGCAATATCACATAACCCATAGGTTCACATGTAAAACCTCCTATACTCGATCAATTATTCGACCTTTAGTAATTCATAATCGATTATGTACTTCAACAATGTAATTAGACGCAATCTATACAATAATTCATACATCATTCCTATGATTTATCAATACAACCATCATCAAATAACAACATATAATTATATAATCTAGCATCTCATGCATTGCACTCTTTTACGGTCTTGCACTGAGGGGTAGGCAACCTAACCAAATCATGCACTCTTTTATGATCTTTCACCGAAGGATAAGTATTCTATCCCTACTACGCCCTCTTTTACAAGATTAACCGAAGGATAGTGCACCAACTTGTCAAGTTTTTAATTTTTCACCGAAGAGCAATGTAAGTTCAAATTAATTTCATAACCATTTCTATAATGATGTACAACAATATATAATTAATAATATCGGTCCTTCAACTATTACTATGATTTTCACTTAAACATCTCACGTATTTGCTACATGATCAGCAGTTCGATTATCATAATAATTAACAATAATGTTGGTTTCTTGACCCTTATCCTAGTCTTCACCTTAAATATCTCATGTATTCACTACATGACAATTAACTCAAATCACGACAAGCACAAGATATTTTCACCGTATCTACATTCAACATGATATTGTGCCAAAAACACCGAATCAATCATATTTTTTCTAAATACGAAAAGATGTAACTTTTCAAGAATTAGTATCGCCACTAACCCTTAAGTCAAATTCAATATCGGCAAACCTCTAAGAACCTCAAAACATGGGTCTACCCCTTTTTTATATATGGAAAACAAACAAAATTTCAAACAAAATCTCGAATTGCTTAAGTTCCCACTGAACCCTATACCTTTCACAACAAACTACAAATGAGCTCCAAACTTTCAACCTTTTAGTTATAATCCAAAACCTAAGGCGTTCCCAACTATTACCATATCACATCTAACCTACCAAGGTACGTGGCCCACCTACATGAACTCACAATAATCAATTGAACCCAAAAAAAAAAAGAAAAAAAAATCACTTTTGAAAACCCGTCTTGCCTCTTTTATTTCAACAAACCATTTTCTCCAAAATGATTTTTTTTAAAAGAGAGTTAAACTGTTACAAAGAGAAGACTCTCAAACTTTTATTTTATCACAAAGAGGATCCCAGAACGGAGCCCGGACGAAAGGATATGCTTTATTTAAGAAAATAATTTCTTAAATCAAACCCAGGTGATCCCACTCAAGCGGACTCACAACTACTCGAGCGACCACTTAGCAAAAGCCAAAACACCCATCACTGATAATAGACCGTTCGAGCGGACACCTGACTACTCGAGCGATCACATACCTAAGTGCAACCTAGAAAATTTCAATTTTTAAAAGTCAAGTCTCAAACCAAAACACTACTCAAAGAAAGGGGTTTTAGGGTATAAAAAAAATGTTGATAAAAATAACTTTGAACTATGAAAATATGATTAAAGCTCATATCCAAAATTATTCAAAACCTCCCAAGAGAATTTAAATCCAATCAAACACTCATCAAATTCATCATTCATCGAACTTTTCTCAAGTTGACCAATGACCTCAACACATGTAGATTCTAACTCATAAAAACCCACATAACCCCAATTAGCTCACTTAACTTATCAATTCCTCATTTAATTCCATTAATACACGAAGACCCAAGACTCAACATCTCAATCTCACCCATAAGCTAGGGTTTCTAAATCAAAACTCATTTCAACATCTATCCAAACCTAAACTTCACACAACTCATTTACTTCCTTCAAAACCCACTTAACTTCATCAACTTTTCATTTTACAAGTTTCAAACAACTAGGGTTTTAAGAAAAAAAGGACTTTCATGCCATTTTTCTCAAAGACAAGCAAATAATCACATATATCCACCAAATTTATTAGAGATTAGTCGAGATCCTAGATTTTGAATTCAAAATTCAAAATTTTAACTAAACCCGACATCCATGGGAGCACCTGAGCTCATCAAATCAAAATTTCACTCGCTTAGAAGCGTTGCCCTCGTTAAGTAGATCAATTCTTCGTCTCTATATTGTCACCGAAATCTAAGCCTAAGGGCTTCAAAAGAAGAGAGAAGAGAGAGCTCATAAGTCTACCATGGATGAAATTTTGAGAGAAATGAGGTGGAGAGAGAGATAGGCAACATGAGAGAGAGAGAGGGAGAGGGGGGTTCCATGTCTTCTCTTGGACTTGGAAAACACAAAATTTAAATTTTTTTTTAAATTTTAAATTTTAAATTCAAGAAAAATTTAAAATTTTTCTTGAATTTTGTGTTTTCCAAGTCCAAGAGAAGACATGAGTGGTGGGACCCACTGCCCACCCACTAGCACAAAATTCAAGAAAAATTTTAAATTTTTAATTAAATTTTTTAATGTATTTTTAACTTATATGCATGTATCAGTAGTATTAAAATTATTATTTTTAAGTTATCATTAACTCAAAATTAATTTTTCAAAAATTATTAAATTTTAAAATTATTTCTGATTTTAAATTCGCGAGTCACAACGTATATCGATAAAACTACTCAAAACTCAAACGTGAGTTACCGGGCCCATTGGCCACTACCCATATATTAATCTATACATGTTTCGCAATTTATGCCAAATCAAGGTCAATTAACACACATCCTTTTATTTTATTTAATAAAAAAAGACCAAAGTCTCACAAATACCCTAATTATGTTAAAATTTGAACTTTTGATTTATTCTTATTTATTTTATTGGAACAATAGGACTGGATTTGCTCAATTTCGGCTTAAAGTCGAAATTTTAGTTTTTTATTAAAATTAAAAATTAGGAGTAATTTAGGATTAAGTCCCATTTGGGGATTTCATTTTAGATTTAGTCCCAAAGCAAGATTAGTTTTGTGATAGGTCTCGTTTTTTATTTATTTTTTTAAAATACTTTCAAATTTTGAGTCCGCGTGAAAGTACAAAATGTCCAAACGGCTCCTAAGAATTAGTCTCTCATTTTGTCAAATGCAAATTGCAATATGGCCGCGCTAAAATCAGGAATTACCCAAATGCCAATCGCAAATTTGAAAGAAATTTTAGATTTCGCTTGCACTATGAAACCCGATCGCGGAAAGCTAAGAGATACAGCGGAAGCGGAGATACAAAAAAAAAAAGAAAAAAAAACCTCATTTCTGGCATAAACATACAAGTTTTCATTTCCTGCAACATTATGAAAAATCAAATGAAAAAGGAAAAAATACAAAAACACCCCTTACACTACTCCCGTATATCACTTAACCCCTGAATTAAAAATTCGTACAAAATGGCCCCCTATCTATTAATTAAAATTACAAGAACACCCCTAACGGAGGAAGACAAAGTGAAGCAAACAAATAGTATATGGGCCACTTTGTACGGGTGTTAATTGAGGAAGATTAAGTGATATATGACAATAGTGTAGAGGATGTTCCTGTAATTTTTTTCTGTAAAAATGATATTCCTCATTTTATGCAACAAAAATATTTCAATACATACAAGTTCTCATTTTCTGCAGGCAAGTTCTCATTTTTGGAGAATGTAACTATTAGATTACCGTATAAATGGAACATCAATTCCATGCAGTATTATAAAAATGAAATCAGAGATCAGGAAAATGAAAAACTCATTTCTTGCATCGAAATACAAGTTCTCATTTCATGCAACGTTATAGAACATCATCAAAAAATGGTATTCCACATTTTCTTCCAAAACCATTTCCATGCATACAAGTTCTCATCTATGGGGAATGTAACTATTAGATTACCGTATAAATGGAACATCAATCCCATGTAGCATTATCATAAAAAAATGGTATTCCTCATTTTCATGGAACCTTCAACTTCAACTTGATGGTGAAAATGGTGTAATATCATTACCAAGATGATAAAATCATTTAAAACAAATTACACTGAATTCGGAAATTTGGAACGGATATCACCAAAAAGGGAAAACTTAATATCATTTCCAAAATTTACGATCCATGCAACCATATATAATAAAACTATTACTAAATACATAAAAAGGGTAAAACATGATATTATTATCTAAAAATTCAAAACTAGGACTTAGTGAAACAAAAAAAAAATGGTGAATAGGATTTATCCTAAAATAACTTCTTGAGATAGGATTCATCCCAAATTTACACACAAAAAATCATCTGCTAAACTAGCTTAGAGCTATAATCAAACGAATTTTTTTATTTATTTGGCTAAAAGTCAAAAAATAGAAAATAAAAAACTTAGTCTTTAAACCAAGTCACCAAATGACATCATCATTTTAATATTGTACTTATTATTTTATTTTATCATATTATGTGTATTGCATAGTGTGACCTACTTACATCCGTTAATGCAATGAGTCATATTTGATCCTCACTAATACCTAACAATTAGCAAGGTATCAGATCAAATGCTAAGCAAAGTAATAAAGCCAAATGGTACTTGCAATATTATTGATTCAAAAAAGGAATGCCTAACCCTATTATTGATTAAAATTTTAGTAATTTACTCTATTTTGAATTTTAAAATTTTCAAAATTGGAGTATCTACAAAAATATGGTAACTAAGAATATTTTATTGAATCAGTTCTCTCAGCTTTAATTCCATTTAGAAATATCTTATTCTAAAAATAAAAATCATAATAAGTTTTCAAAATCTAAAGTTAATTATAAGCCAACTTTTTTATAGTATACATATCCATATTTAGGGGTGTATAGTAAACACTTATGAATTTTATAGTTGAATTTTATATTTGTTAATTTATGATTCTGTGTTGAATTTTATATTTGTTAATTTATGAATCTGTGTGATTTCTAAATTATGAATCTTTGTGATTTGATTATAACTTTGTATGAAAATTTTATGAAGTGCATACCAATCACTCCAAACAAGAGTTCTGTACTGAAGTTTTTTCCAAAATAGATAAGAAATAGTATAACATTATAGGAAGGATCGATATTTAGTTTTTGGAACAACAGGACTAGACTTGTTTGATTTTGGCTTAAAGTCGAATTTTTAGTTTTTTCAATAAATTAAAAATAAGGGGTAATTTAGGGTTAAGTTTCATTTGGGGATACCATTTTGAGTTTAGTTCCAAAACAAGATTATTTTGGTGATAGGTATTGTTTTTCATTTTTCTTTCTTAAATACCCTCAAATCTTGAATCCGCATAAAAGTAGGAAAAGCCCGAACGGCTTCTAAAAATTAGTCTATCTCATTTTGTCAAACGCAAATTGCAATATGGTTGAGCTAAAATCAGGAAATGCCCAAATGCAAATCGCAAATCTGGAAGAGATTTTAAACTTCGCTTGCATTATGTAACCCAATTGCAGAAAGCTCAGAAATATGGCGAAATCGGAGATGCAAACAATAAAAACTTCATTTCTGGCATAAACATGCAAGTTCTCATTTCCTGCAACATTGAGGAACATCATATAAAAAATGGTATTCCTCATTTTTTGTCCAAAAAAAAAAAATCAATACATACAAGTTCTTATTTTCTGCAGACAAGTTCTCATTTTTGGGGAATGTAACTATTAGATTACCGTATAAATGAAACATCAATTCCATGCAGCATTATAAAAATGAAAAATCGGAGATACAGAAAATAAAAACCTCATTTCTTGCATCCAAATACAAGTTCACATTTCCTACAACAATATTATGGAACATCATAAAAAAATAGTATTTCACATTTTCTGCAAAAACCATTTCAATGCATACAAGTTCTCATTTTTGGGGAATGTAACTATTAGATTATGTGCAAATGGAACATCAACCCCATGCAACATTATCATAAAAGAATGGTATTCCTCATTTTCATGGAGCCTCCAACGTCAGTTTGATGTTGAAAATGGCGTAATATCATTTCCAAGATGATAAAATCATTTCAAAACAAACTAGACTGAATTCGGATATTCGGAACGAATATCACCATAAAAGAAAAACTTAATATCGTTCTCAAAATTTGCGCTACATGCAACCATATATAATAAAACTATTACTAAATACATAAAAGGGTAAAACATGATATTATTATCTTAAAATTCAAAAATAGGACTTAGTAAAACAAAAAAAAATGGTGAATAGGATTTATCCTAAAATAACTTATTGTTATTGGACTCATTCCAAATTTACACACACAAAAAATCATCTACTAAAGTGGCTTAGAGCTATAATCAAATGAATTTTTTATATATTTTGACTAAAAATCAAAAAATAAAATATAAAAAACTCAGTCTTTAAACCAAGTTACCAAATAACATCATCGTTTTAATATTGTACTTATTATTTTATTTTATCATATTATGTATATTATATAGTGTGACCTACTTACACCCGTTAATGCAATGAGTCCTATTTGATCCTCACTAATATCTAACTATTAGCAAGGCATCATATCAAATGCTAAGTAATAAAGCACAATGGTACTTGAAATATTATTGATTTAAAAAAGAAATACCTAACCCTATTGAAGAAATTGAGAAGAGAAAATAACTCTATATTTTCTGTCTATTGAAACTGTACAATATATGACCTATTTATAGGCGAATAGGGATAAACAATAAAGGAAACCAAATCAGAATAAAATCAGAATAAAATTTATCTAATCAATCTAATATTCTAATAAATCTAATATTCTAACATTCCCCCTCAAACGCGAGATGACGAAGTCAGCTGAAGTTTAGAAATTAGAGCACGAAGGCGACCAAGAGGATGAGATTTTGTGAAAAGGTCGGCAAGTTGACAAATCAGCGACGACGCGAGTCACACGACGGCGGCGGCGATGGCCTGAGGCGACGGGAGCAAGCTGACGGCGGCGGCGTGTCCCGCGATGGTGTCGGCGACGACCTGAGGTAACCGGAGCAAGCTGACGACGGCAGCGTGTCCCGCGATGGTGTCCCCGACGGCTTGAGGCAACGGGAGCAAACTGAAAATGGCAGTGTGTCCCGCGATGGTGTCGGCGACGACCTGAGGTAACGGGAGCAAGCTGACGACGGTGGCGTGTCCCTCGATGGTGTCGGCGACGGCCTGAGGCGACGGGAGCAAGCTGACGACGGCAGCGTGTCCCGCGATGGTGTCGGCGACGACCTGAGGGAACGGGAGCAAGCTGACGACGGAAGCGTGTCCCGCGATGGTGTCGGCGACGGCCTGAGGCGACGAGAGCAAGCTGACACCAGCGAGTGTCCCGCGATGGAGTCCCCGACGGCCTGAGATAACGGCAGTCATTGGATGATGCATCCACATGGCAGCGTCCATGAACTGGGCGCCATTGGCTTCGCAGGCGGCGAGGATCTCATCGAACTCGGAGACGTCGAGGACAACGGGCTTCTCGAGGAGGATGTGCTTCTTCTTGTTGGCGGCGGCGACAGCCCAGCGGATGTGGAGGCTGGTGGGGAGAGGAACGTAGACGGCGTCGACGTTAAGGTCGTCGAGGACGGCGTCGTAG
>JAOTRH010231867.1:0-10153 GCA_034768845.1 Heliamphora exappendiculata
CAACACAAAAAATTCTAATTAAAGAATTCTTAAGTGTTTGAACCTTTTGAGATAAAAGTCATTTCTTTTTTGCTAAGTTGTCAACTTTGATTGTTCAAAATGTGTTAATACTTTCATTTTGTAAATATAAAATATTATTCATTTAAAACCATTTATTCTTAGAAAATGAGTTATGAAAATCATCAAAATTAAAAAGCCCTTTGGCTAACAACTTATAGTTGAATCATCTTGTATAGGAGTGGATTCATTTGTGATAAGAGAGGGGCCTTGGAGCCATGGACACTTAGTTGCATCATCTTGTAAAGGAGTGGATTCATTTGTAGTTGGAGAATAGCTTTGAAGCCATTGACTCATAGTTGAATCATCTTGTAAAAGAATGGATTCATTTTGGAGATATTAGAGTTTGGAGTTATGTGAGCAAAGAACAAGTATATTGGAGAAAAAAAGAATGCTCGTCATTCTTCAAAAAGCTACATGTTATCAGGGGTAGTACATTTTTAGCCATTTGCCATTCATTAGCTTTCATAATGTATCACAGTCTGGTTCCGCGATCTGGTAATATCCACTCGGGTTTACCTCTTTAATCTCGAAAGGTCATTTCCATTTCGGGGCAAATTTTGAGGTAGAAGTCCCTCTCATGACATGAGAAGTAGCTTTGAGAACCAAATCTCCCTCTTTGAACTGTCTTTTTCTTACTATCCTATCATAAGCCTGAACGATCCTTCTTTGATAGACTCGAAGGTTTGAGCTTGCTTTGTCTCGCCGCTCATCGAGTGCTTCTAGTTCTTGGAGTCTTATATCATGTTGGACGTTGCTACGTTGGGCTAGCCTTCTCGAAGGGATGCTGATTTCGATAGGTAGGGCACATTCTGTTCCGTATACCAAAGCAAAAGGTGTCATCTGGGTAGGCAGTCGTTTGGAGGTCCTATAATCTTTGAGAATTTTGATGGTAATCTTTGAGAGTTCTACTAAGAATTTTGATTAGTGTTTTGTTCGTGGTCTCAGCTTGGTTATTTCCTTGCAAGTAGTACGATGTGGATTTGTGATGGGTGATGTCATATGATGCTAAGAGCTGACCCACTATCCTATTGACAAACGGGGTGCCGTTGTCGGAGAGAAGAACCTTTGGAATCCCGAAACGGCAGATGATGTTTTCCCTAATGAAGTTGGCTACGGCGGCGCCAGTTGCTTTCCTGAGAGGAATTGCTTCAATCCATTTGGTATAAAGCTTAGTGGCGGTTAAGATCCATATATTTCTTCTTGATGGAAGAGTGATGGGTCCGATGAAGTTGAGGCCACAAGTGTGAAAGAGCCAAGGGGTTTGCAATGCTGATAAGTCTTGGGCAGGTACATGAATCAGGTTGCCGTGGATTTGATATTCTCTGCACCTTCATGCAAAGTGTAATGCGTCGACTTCCATAGTGGGCCAATAGCAGCCGATCTGTATAAGTTGTTGATACTGTTTGGCTCTTCCCTGGTGTTTGGATTCGTGCACTTGCTTGAGCGCTTCTTTTGATTCTTCCCCCTCTAGGCACTTTAAGGGATAACCGTTGAAACCATGCCTGAATAGTTGCCCTTGATGCACAAAAAATCTTGTAGCTCGTTTTTTCATAATGGCTGTGTCCTTGGGATTTCCAGGCAGAGATTTCTTCGTCAAATAATTGATGTACGGTTGTCGCCAATCTGCTACCCCTTCGATAAAATTGCACTCTGTTTGTGAGGGAAAGGCTTGACATTGGGTGCATTTGTTTTGGAGTTCCTTGGCTTCCTTGCTCATTTTAGGCTAGTAATAACCTTATCGTTGTAGACGTCGATAGAGACTTACATCTCCCGTCCCACAAGAACGGGCATGTACTTGCTGAAGTCTCTAGCTTTGCTTCTCGAAGTCCAACACATTGCGCAACATGCCCAAGGGGCCTTGTTAGTACAATGTGCCCCGGTACAGAGTGAAGTGCTTTAAATCACTAGTTGGAATGGTACCTTTGGGGTCCTGAAGTTTAGTGATGAATGGAGTCCTCCAATCATTGGTTGGTTCTTCAGGGAATATATTGGTGACTGAGCATAGGAGGTCCTGCTTGAATACTTCAATTTTGGTTGACTCTTCAGCTATCTCGACTTTGGAAGCTAAGGTAGCCAAGGAATCGGGATGCCTATTATTTGATCACGGGGCATGGGCTATTCGGACATTGTCAAAGCGATCCATTAGTCGTTGCAGAATGGTTTTGTAGGAGGCGAGGGCGGGTTCTTTGATGGCGTATTCTCCATTGGTCTATTTGACCACCAATTTGGAATCTCCTTTTATGCAAAGGGAGGTTACGCCGATGTTTAAAGTAGCCATTAAGCCTAAGATGAGAGCTTCATATTCTATTTCATTATTTGAACAATGAAAATTCAGCTTGTAGGAGAGGTTAACATTTTCGTCACTTGGAGAGATTATCACAATACTTGTCCCTCCTCCGCCTCCTGCAGAGGAGCCATCAAAGTTTAGGATCCATTCTTTCTCTGATGTCGAGATTGTTCCTTGAAGAGTAGTTGCTTGAAACTCATTGCCGGGAAATTCTTCAGATGGGGGTTCAAAATTCCCGTTGGGAAAATATACTAGAAGGTCTGCCAGAGCTTGACTTTTAACGAATTTGGGAGCCCGACATTGTATTTCATACTCGGCTAACAACAAGAGCCGTCTTACCGGACGTCCGGTTAGGGCAGGTTGTGACAAGAGGGTACCAGATTGGGTCACATTTTGTTATCAGGTGAATAGTGAAGATAGGAGATAGTGTTGTAATTTATAAACTGCGAACACTAGAGCCAAGCAATGGCGCTCAATGGGCGGATATCTAGACTCAGCTCCTTGTATCATTCGGCTGATGTAGTATACTGGTTGTTCAACCTCATCTATATCTTGTGCTAGCAATGCGCCAACCGATCGTGGTGTGGAAGTGATTTAAAGGAGGAGAGGCTTACCTTGCTGAGGTGGTGCCATGGTGAGGTGAGACATTAAAGGAGCCTTGATGTTCTGGAATGCTTGTTCATGCTCATCCTTCCACTCGAACTTTGTGCCTTTCTTTAATAGGATATTGAAAGGTTGAGTGATCTCTGCCATGGCGGGGATGAAGCGCCACAGGTACGAGGCCCTTCCAAGGAATATCTTTAGTTGGTCGGCATTTGTTGGGTTTGGCAATTCTCGGATGGCTTTGATTTTGGTGAGATCTGGGTTAATTCTATGTCGGTGTACAATGCATCCAAGGAACTTTCCTGATGTGACTCCAAGGGCGCATTTCAAGGGATTCATTCGTAACTTGTAACGTCTACATCGTTCAAAGACTTGTCGGAGATCTTGGAGGTGTGCATCTTCATCCTTAGATTTAACGACCACGTCGTCGTTGTAGCATTCCAAAATTTTGTGCATCATGTCATGGAATATTGTGGTCATATCCCGTTGATATGTGGCTCCAGCATTTTTCAATCCAAACAGCATAACTGTGTAGAAGAAATTTCCTATGGGCGTGCGAAATGCCATTTTTTGTGCATCTTTCGGGGCCATTTTGATCTGATTGTAACCGCTAAAACCATCCATGAAAGAAAACATATGATGTTCGGCCGTCAAATCTATGAGAGCATCAATGCTGGGCAACGAGAATTCGTCTTTGGGACAAGATTGTTTAAATCCCGAAAATCAACACAAACTCGTAGTTGCTCATTCTGTTTCATTACTGGTATAATGCTGGACAGCTAGGCAGGATGTTGGATGGCTTGGATGAAGCCTGCATCTAGTAGTTTGACTACTTCATCTTTGATTTTCATCTCGACTTCGGACTTATAGAATCGAATACCTTGCTTTATTAGTCGAGCAGATGGGAGAACATTGAGGCGATGGACAATCACAGAAGGGTCTAAACCCGGCATTACTACATAGTTCCAAGCAAAAACATCCATGTATTTCATGATAAGGGAAAGTAGGGCTTGCCTGCATTCGGATGGTAGATCTTTGCAGATGAATATTGGACGTGTGGTGCCACTTCCTCGTTGTAGGTTGACTTCCTCCAGCTCTTGTTTTTGTGGCCTTGGCTCGTCTTGGAAACATTCTAGTGCTAGGCGGATTTCTTGCAAAGCGGTTTGCTTTTGGTCCTTTGGTTTTGAAGGGGGTGAGGTATGGTGAGGAGTCTTTTTCTTGCTTTTCTCCGTCTTCTTCTTTCGATGTTTGGTACGCTGTGCCTTGATCACCAACGAGGAAAGATTGAAGCATGATGGTTCTTCACTAGGGAGTGATGTTGATTCATACACCATACATGCTTTTGGAGGGTCCCTGTTAGGTTGTTAACAGGGAGCCTCGGTGAACCGTCACAACTTATAGACCATTTTTCCATCCGCGCGCCTGTACTTGGCAACTTGCCTGGACTTAGATGTTGTATTTGGGGTGCCTTTGAGGTCGTCCCAATTAGGGAGGGGGATGCTGCGAATGGGGGTTAGTGTTTCTTCTTTATTGCAGCCATCATAAAATAAGGCATCTGCAAAGTGGTATTCCTCTGCCTTGAATGGTCGTTGCGACCCCATTATTGTGACCACCTCGCCATTGAATATAGCTTTGACGCATTGGTGATATGTGGAGGATATTGCTGCGTACCTATGGAGTCATGCTCGGCCAAGAAGAACATGGTAGGTGGTGTCGGCATCTATGACATGAAACTTGGTGGCTGAGCGAATGGGCCCTACGATGAGATCTACTCTGACGTATCCCAATGTCTGTTGTCCCTTGCTGTCGAAACCCATCACTTTAATGGTTTCTCTGACGAGGTGTTGGGGAGATATACCCAAAGTTCTCATTACTTTGAGAGGCATGATGTTCAGTGAAGCTCCACTGTCCAAGAATCCCTTTCGTAGCTCCATGTCGTTGATGACGATGGGAACATAAAGTGGCCTGATGTGTGGGAATTGTACTAGAAATCTTCTTCTGTAAAGGAGATTGCGAGGCAGTTGTCCTTAAAGGCACGACGAAGGGATCCAGTTACACTCATGCACTACTCGCCATTAGTCTTGGCGATATGTAGGATAGCCTTCGTAGCCTCCAGTCTAGTCGTTGAGGACAGTCCGAACTGGTCGAAGAGCCATTTGAACTTAGTGGATCGTTGAAGTGTCTCTGCTTTTCGTGACTCAAAGTTGGGAAAGGTTGGGATAAGCACGGACGGTTCGCCTGACTCTATTGATGTCGGCCCTCCTAACTTGTCTAAATGGGATAGTCCACATACTTGTTTGTCGTGGTTGGTGTGTTGAGGCAGTGGATGTTTTAGGACTTCATCACTTGGAGTGAGTTCAAGGGTTTCTTTAGCTAGCATGTCTCGAACCAAGTTTCGTAGAGCTCAACATTCTTTGGTGGGATAACGGAGATAATGGTGATAAATGCAATAGTTGGGTCTACCTTGATCCTTCCTAGGAATAGGTTTCTTGACTTCTGGCAGGACCACTTTTTCGTTAGCTACCTAAGCATCCAGTAGCGCCTTAGCTTTGTCGGTTGTCACTAGTAATGCTGGTGGAGGCTCATCAAACCTTCTCCTTTTTGGTTGAAATCCCGATCTGGTGGGTCCTTTCATGGAATAGGCTGAACTGAGGGTGTTTCCAAGGGTTGTACCTCTAAGGATGATTAGTGGTTGTTGAACGATGTTGGGGTACATGGGGTACTTGCACCGTCACGCTGAGATTCCTTACTGCTAGGCATAGGCTTGAAAAGTCTTCAAAGTGGTGATTGACCAGGTGTACTTTGTATCGAGTGTGCATCCCTTCTATGCAGATTTTCATAGATGGTTTTCTGCCACTGGGTCATGAATGTCAACCGCTTTTTCTCGAAAGCAACACACGGAGGACAGTATGTCCGCCCTGTTCCTTTGTACCTCTCGCATGAGGTGAAAGGTAGTGAGTCTTTCTTCCACATAAAAGAACTTAGTGTGAAGCTTCTTCACTAAGTCCTCCCATGAGTGAACGGAGCCTGGCGCTAAGTTGTTGCGCCAGGTGTAGACTTTGTCAGTGAGAGATTTAGAGAGCTCTCGCAGGTACAAGTTGTGATCTTTGTTGAAAGCTCCCATCGTGTCTAAAAAGCGAGACACGTGTTCTCGTGCATTTCCTCTTTTTCCATCAAAACATTTGAACTTGAGGACCACATAACCCTCTGGATAGGGTTTGGCCGATATTTCCAATGGATATGGTAGGTAAAGGTCCAAGCTTGGTGCGTTTGGAAAAGGTGGTCGTTCTTGTTGTAAGATGGCGCGAACCATTTGCTCAACCATTTCCATTGTAAGTTTGAAATCTCTAACATTTGAAGGTACTGGTGCTGATGCGACCCATAAGGAAGTGATACCCTAAGGGGTTGTATTTGCCGGTAGGTTGGCAGCAGTTCCTGTACTGTGATATCCTGGTATCCCAAATCAGAAAGGGAGAGAGAGTTCCTGAGTTATTAAAGAAAAATTTTGGACTCTTACATTCAACGAGGGCTTTTTCCAAGTAGTAGAGACCCTAGTAAAACTCTGCAATTAAGCGTCCTTAGGCGGGAGCAATGCAAGAATGGGTTATCCCCTAAGAAAAACAAAATCGTGAGGGCTTTTGCCCAAAGCGGACAATATTGTTGCCACGAGAAGGGTCGGGGTGTAACAGATGGTATCAGAGCCGACTCTCCTCACCTCCGAATGTGGGCCTCTACCGTCTCACGTGACACATGGGCGGGCTACTGAGTGGGCAGGTCGATAAAGACTGGCAGGCTACTGCATAGGGGCGTGCAGCCCTAAGGGGGGTGGATTGTGATATCCTGGTATCCCACATCGGAAAGGAAGAGAGAGCTCCTAGGCTGTGAAAGAAAAAATCTTGGATCCTTACATTCAACGAGGTCTTTTCCCAAGTGGTAGAGACTCTAGCAAAACTCCGCAGTTAAGCGTGCTTGACATGAATAATGCAAGGATGGGTGACTCCCATGGGAAGAACAAAACCGTGAGAGTTTTTGCCCAAAGTGAACAATATCATTGTCACAAGAAGGGTCGGGGAGTTACATGTATCGTTGGTTGGAATGGGGTTTACCGGGACTTGAATACCGTTATTAACGGCGTTGGTTTCTAAGCCATCCAGTTTTCTTGGGTCTTCTTCAGAATAATTTGGAGCAACAATGCCCACATAGGGGGAGTTGAAGCGGTTTTGCATGGATAGGAGGGCATCCATGAGTAGTTGTTGAGTTTGCTGCATGGATGCCATGTTTTCTGAAACAAGGCGGAGTTGATCAAGAATGGTGGTTTGGGTTTGGGGCTCTTCTAGCACCTCAGAGTTTTGGCGAGGTTCTGAAGTTTCTGTGGTGTCTTGCCCCACTAAGAGGGTAGAAGGGTTGCCTCCATGTGTTGAGCGCCCTTTAACCATGACGAATGAGCGCTATATGTCTTCCCAATAGAGTATAATGTTGACAATGGTACAGATGGATGAATGATCTGAGACAATAAAGGTACTCGATTTGGCTCAAGAGTCACTTGAGGTAGAAAGAAGTGAGAGTTAGCAACCTCAGAGCAAGACGGGGATGGCAGTAACGACCAAAAGGCAATGTTAATTGTTCTATTCTTGTATAATAAGTGAGAGCTAGCCTTTATATAAACAGAATCACGGAAGGAAGACAACTTGCATGTAACACGTGGCTTGTCTCCTTTGGTTCGACTTCTTTGAGATTTGACCTCTCTGTCACCTGATTAGTTGTTACCCATATCAGGGTAGTTGCGATATATCAACATCACATGGTGGTCAAGGCGGTGAGGTGACAGAACAGTCAAGCAGGAATGGCCAGGCCTCTTTCTGCCCTGAGGTGGTCAAGGTGGAGTTAACTTCATGGTTCGGCTAAGCAACCTTGACGAACCTAACTCTAGCCTCCAATCCACTTATCCTCCTAGTGGTCCCGATATGATCCGGGTCCTGCTCCCAACCTCGAATTAACATGTATTGGACCTTGTAACTTTGGTGCTTTAGAGGCCGTACTTTTGACGCTTTGGAGGTGATACCTTGGAAGGTTGTACCATTAGGAGGTGGTACCTTGGAATGTTGTCCATTGGCACCTTAGTGGAGTGAAATAGGTGGTACGACACACCGTTCTAACATGAGTTATCTATAGTGTTCAACTCTATCTATATTTTGTGTCACTGTATAAAACGAATCTTTTGGATATGTGAACTCATTCGATCATGCTGCTTTGTTGATATAATTGGTTTATGAGATGAACTCAATCATGCAGCAACATCTTTCCTACTAATTCGCAAGTATCTAGAACTGAGTATTTGTATCTGTAAGTTTCCTGACAGCAAAGAATTTGATGTTCAAGTAGCATGTGGAATCAATCATTCTTTTCATTTGAATATGGTCTTACGTGTATGCATGCAAAAAAAAAAAAAAAAAAAAACTTGAACTGCGATCAGGGATCTTGCAGGTGAATTTTTCCTTTCAAGTCGCATTGCCAATGAGCAGTTCATTTACTTCCATATTTAGATTTTCTGTCTTGAGTTGATTTCCTTTCTTTCTCCCTAAAGAATTGAAATCATAGTGCCTGTTATGGCCTTATTTAAAGAAATTACTGACTTACCTAATGGGTGCCCTGCAGTAGAATTCCTGTCTAGATATCATCACACTGCCTGCCCTTCTCAGTTTGCAATTTGCATATACTTCCATTTTTACTGAGTGTTGCGATTACTTGCTTAATCTAGAAAACATTTCATAGGAATGCTTATTGGTTCAACATTCTGCTTTTGATCCTTGATTGATAATTCGGTCTTGTATGCATAGATTCATTTATTGAATCAAGGGTTGTACTTAAGCTTATAATAAGCCGGATGGTTTTTTATGTTTTATGGACTCGGGTATGTGTCGAATGTTGGTGTATCTAGGGATTGGACAAATGAAAATTCTAAACTATGAATACTAGAACTATGCTAAAATGCATCTAAAATTTAGATATGGGTGCGCTAATATGGTATAAAATGAGTTGAGAGATATTATGATTTGATTGAGCTCTTGAAATTAGAATAAGTTTGATGACAAAATAAAAAAATATTTTTTTTTCTTTATCTACGGATGAGAAGTCTATATTAAAATTGCCTACACTGCAAGATGGGCTTTTTATCAGTTTTTTGAAGTCAAGCAACCTCTTTGGTGGTGGTGGAAGTGGTGTTTGGAAAAGAAAATAGTTCTGGTTCTCTCTGGTCTCGTGAGGGGTTGAACTGGTTTAGTTGGATTTTGTTTGGATTCAAAGTGGACTTATTTTGATAATTTAAACTTTTTATTTTATCATTCTAAATATATATATATATATATATATTATTATTATTATAAAAAATTAAATTGATCGAATATCGATAACTGTTTTAACAAATTATATATGTATTGATAAAATAAATGATAAAATAAAAATTATAATTTATTTTTATTAACATAAAAATGATTTGTTAAAGCAGTTTTTGATATTCGATTAATTTAATTTTTTATAATAATAATATATATATTTAAAATAATAAAAATAAATAATTTAATCACTCATTTTGAACCTAGGGACGAAAAAGAAGCCACACTCAAAAGATGAAAAGAAAGATTTTTTCACACCTAGACGTCGTTTTTAAGATTGATGCAAAGGTCGTTTTTAAGATTAATGCAAAGATTATTACGTGACACGAAAGTCAACCCTTTTAAAAGTAATAACGATTATGTTTATCATTATTTGTTGAGCGGTAAGCGTGTGGAATAAGAATAATTTTTTTTAATATTAATATATTTTAAAAAATAGAGTTTATTTCTTTTAGAGATAACAATCTTATCTGCCCTGTCTGTCCTGCTCCTGCTTCTCTCTCCCGTTTGTGTGAATTTTTTCTGTACATGTTGGGTAACGAAAATTGGGTGGTATTTGTAATTTTTGTTTCATTTTTTTTGCTTCTAATTAAATATATTAAATATATTTAATATATAAATATGTGTATAAATTTTATTTTTTAACAATATAATAGAATTAAAATACAAAATATTATTTTTTTAAAAAAAATTTATTTGTATTTTTTATTTTTTTATTTTTTTATTTTAGTCAATGATTAATATTATTATTTTAATATCTTATCATGTCATTATTATTAGTATTAATTTCTTTTAAAGTAAAAAATATATT
>JAOTRH010231878.1:0-10152 GCA_034768845.1 Heliamphora exappendiculata
GTCTGTTGCTCTCATTCTCTGCTCTGTTTCGTCTCTTCATCTTCCCCTGTGGGATGACAGCATATATAGCCCTCCATTATGGAGGGGGGTTATAGGGAAATCAATAGCCACTCATAGCTATTGATTTCAGGATTTAATTGCTAATTGAATGGCCAATTCAATTGCAATTGAATTTTGCTATTGAATTCTGAAATTCAATGGCTAATGAATTCACAGATTCCAACACTTATGTCATGAAATCACAAAATTCGAACGCAGATTAAGGCTTGGTCTGGTAATCCAGGATTTTTTAACCATTTAGCATTCTTGTTTACCACTATTTGTTGTTTTTGGTGCATTTTTTAGATTTTTGTTTAACCGCTTGTAAAGTGAAAATTCAACAGTACTAAAAAAAAGGGTTCAGAAAAAATATGAAAAAATATTAATTTTAATTTCTAATGTTTTCCGTATTTAGTCAACATTTTGAGAATATGGTTCAAAATTTTATACAGCTCAAATATGTTATACCTGTTAGGGTCCGCCCAATTATGGGGTGACCCGATTGCAAACTATATATTTTTTTAAAAAAGAAAATTATTGGGTTGGTTGAGATATCTATTAGTTTTAGAATTCAAACCAAATTTGTAATTATCCATTAGATGGGTTATTCTTAAAATCCCCAAGGAGTTCGGTGATAAGGATGATCACATTGCAAATCAATTCTCCAAGACTTAGAGACTGCGCATATCAACAAGTGTGCGTAAAGCGTCGCCAAGAAGATTATTTTAGAAGAAAAGCCCAATTTTGTGCATAGATTTGATGTCAAACGAAACCCGATTGACGTGAAATTCTAGAGGCATACTCTCGGCATTTGATTCTTGTTATCCAATGGTATCGATTATTAGTCGGTGAGATCTAAACTTGATTTTATTTATTTGGTCGGAATCCACCTTACGGTGACAAACATTTAATATTTTGTTATTTCGAAAATATTATTCTTGATATTATCATTCTCTAAGTATCCCTACAGAGTTAATTGTGAAAACTCATTATTTTGACATAGTAAAGATTTGGAATCGAACTTAAGTTCCGTGATTTTTTCTCTGAGGGGTTTTTCATGTAAAAATCGGTGTCTTGCAGTTTCTTTTATTATTATTTATTTTTATTTGGGTATTATTGATCTCATTTTAATCATGTACAAAATGAAAAAAAAAATATTTATTCCGCTGCAAGCTATTTTTGTTTAAATTTTTTCCAACAGTGGTATCAGAGGTCGATTTAGATACGATCCGGGTATATTCAATTCTCGTGTTTAATTAAATGGAGGAATCATCTGGTGTTATGATTAAACTGAATTCATCGAATTATTCAATATGAAAACTACAAATGGAAGATGTCCATTATACTAAGGACTTATACCTGCCGATGGAATGTGACAGCAAAAAGCTCAAAAAAACTACTGATTATGAGTAGAAGGTTATGAATAGGAAAACAATAGCTTAAATCTGTACTTAGATGGATCAGAGTATTTTTCACCAGATGGCTCAAGAAACTAATGCCCATATATTGTGAAAGAAATTAGAATCAATGTATGAGAAGAAAACTGCCCAGAATAAAACATATTTGATTAGACGGTTAGTGAATCTAAAATACAAAGGCAGTCAGGGTGTAGTCGAGCACCTCAATAATTTTCAGTAGTTAATTAATCAGTTAACTACCATGAAGAAGGTTCTAGAGGACGAGTTGCAGGCCCTACTTCTATTGAGTTCATTGCTAAACAGTTAAGAAACACTAGTTGTGACAATCAGTTATTCAGCACCAAACGGAGAAGTCACCATTGAAATGGTGAAAGAAAGCATGTTCCATGAGGAGGTAAGAAGAAAGAAGCAAGGGATACAGTCGAGTTAAATGCCTTGGTCATAGACAAGAGAGGGAGGAGTACAAACAGAAAATCTTCCAACAGTGACAGGCTAAGAAGCAAGTTAAGGGGAAAATCTCAGTCCAGGAAAGAGATTTAATGCTACTATTGCAACAAAACAAGGCATATGAAAAATGAATGCAAAAAATTGAGAAATGATAAGAATCATAGCAAGTTTTACAACAAGAAAGATCAGAAGGATACAGTTGCAGCAACTTCAGATGAAGGCGAAACTATCATTATTTGTGATGATGGGTTAATTGGGATCATTGGATAAGACTCCAGTTGGGTAATTAATTTTGGTGCCTCCTTTCATATCACTGCACATAAGGAATACTTGATGACTTACACAGCCGGTAATTTTGGTCACGTCAAAATGGGTAATGAAGGTATGTCCGACATAGTAGAAATGAGAGATGTCAGTCTAGAGACTACTACAGGCTGTAGATTAGTATTTAAGGACATCAGACACATGCTACAGATCAGGTTTAATCTCATATCCACTAGTTAGTTGGATGATTAAGGCTATAAGAACCACTTCAAGCATGAAAAGTGGAAACTCTACAAGGGGTCCTTAATTGTTGCAAGGGGCAAGAAGACATCCAGTCGCTACACCTTGGAGGCAAAGCTTAGCAAAGTAGTGATCAACACAGTTGAGCAGAACGCCACCACCGATCTATGGAACTGACGGCTCAAACATATGAGTGAGAAGGGCATGCAAGTTCTAACTAGGAAAGAGCTTCTACCTAATGTAAATGGTACTTGTTTTAAAACCTGCATACATTGTTTAGCTGAAAAATAACACAGAATCTCGTACAATAGAGTCTCTGCATCTAGGAAATTAAATATCCTAGACTTAGTATATTATGATGTTTGTGGTCCTATGGATATTACTACTATGGGTGGTGTTAAATATTTTGTTACATTTATTGACGATCACTCACGGAAGGTTTGGACATATGCTTTAAGAACTAAAAACTCTGTGCTAGATGTGTTCAAGCAGTTTCAGGCTAGTGTAGAAAGACAGACAAAAAGATCATTGAAGTGCATCCGGACTGACAATGGTGGTGGGTACCGAGAACTGTTTCAATAGTACTATCAGGTTAAAGGAATCAGGCATGAGATGATCATCCCTAAGGCACCAAGCTAAAATGGACTAGCAAAAAGGATGAACAGAACAATCATGGAAAAAGTCAGATGTATACTGTCACATGCAAAACTATAGAGACTTTTTAGGGCGAGACAACGAGGACAGTAGTCAATCTGATAAATTTATCTCCATCAGCTCCACTTGAGGGTGACGCACCAGGCAGAGTATGGACAGGAAAAAAAATCTCCTATGAGCACTTAAAGGTATTTGGGTGTAAAGTATTTATTCACATTCCTAGAGATAAAAGGTTAAAACTTGATGGAAAATCAAAACAGTGCATCTTTCTGGGATACAACTGAGAAGAGTTTCTGTACAAACTTTGAGATCTTGTTAGGGGTGTGCAAACAACTCGCAAACCTGCTCCACCCCGTTAACCCAGCCCAACCCAATCCAACCCAACCCAATTCGTACGGGTTGTGTGGGTAAATAGGTTGGGTTGCGTTGGGTGGGATGAGTAAAAAAAATAATGAGGATGGGCTGGTTGCGGGTTATATTTCTTCAACTCGCCATCAACCCAACCCACCAAAAGTATATATTAAATATTAATTATCGTATTTCTACATACGACGAATTTATATATATATATAATTTTTATAATTTATAAAGAACAAATTAGAACATATATTATTTTAATTACTATTTTATATGTTGTGAATATTATTTTTAATAAGCATGAAATGTAAATATTATTGTTATAGGTATTTAAATATGTTATTATTATTGAATTATTTTCATTATTTTTAGTTAATCTTTTGTTTGATGTATTAAATACGATTTTCTAAAAAATTACTATATGTTTTTAATTTTTAGAAACAAATTTTAAGAAAATAATATTAAAATTTTAATATTTTTCAACCCGCCAAACTGCCTGAACCGCATGTTGAAACTGCCAAAATATATCACCAAACTCGCTGATTTTGATGATTAGTGAGTTGGTTGTGGATTGAAAAAATGATCACCCACCAAAGGTAAGTTGGTTGGAAATTTTTCCTCCACCCCCCTAACCCAACCTAACCCACACACACCTCTAAATCCAATTGACAAAAAGATCATCAGAAGGACATGCGTCGTCTTTCTTGAAGACGAAACCATAGAAGATATGAACAAAAAAGAGGAACCAGCTACACAGCCTGAATATCCGATTGATACAAATCTAGTTCTTCCACCAACTATGCATAGTAATGACGGGGAAGACGCACAAGATAATGCAGATATTGATGAAGATACGCCTACAATTGATGGTACAATCCCTGAAGAGCAGACATAGTAGGTTCATATTGATCCTTCAATAGAGCCTGAGAAGGTCTACCAGGGAGCGCCTAACCTTTAGAAGAGATCCACTATCACTCCCCAAACTCCGGATCATGTGAAACACCCAACAATAACCATATATAACACTCAACCCGATGTTATACTCTCAAAAAAAATAATAAAGCATACATGCATTTAAATAGATATCGCCCTCAAGCTCACAACACGCGGTTCCAACACTGCTAACATGTAAACATACGTGGTTAAAAAAGAAACAAAACAAAGATTACAAATCTTTCGCCCATCTGGCACCTCCAGATCAATCTACTTGATCGGTACTTAAAAAATATTTCAAATCCTATACCGTGAGCCAAAGCTCAGCAGAAACTAGACAAACATGTGATATAAGCTAAACATGCTAGCAGATGTAAAATGTATGTAACGACTCGCCCGAGCCTCAAAACAAGTTTGAAAATAGTTTTATATCACAACTCACAAGAGCCTTAAAAACAGCTTAAAAAACGTTTTGTATACATACGAATATGCTACAATGCTTCTCATGCAAAGATTGACTCTTATGAGCCTTAACTCTCACGAGCCACATGCAACAGTTCTACAGAAACACGGTGGTACACACCCATCACAAGAATTTTCTCAGACTCTCACCAAAGGACCATAGCCCCAACTACTACACCGTTAACCGGAGTTAACCTATGCAACACATGCAACCCTCGTGACACACGCCACTCACACGACGCAACAGATGCATCCCGTACAACATACCACGTGCAACATACACAACACATGTCTCTTCAGGATCACTTTTTCGTCCTCAGATTTACACACACACGCATCTTTAGGATCACTTTTTCAACCTTCAGACTCACGCACCCACACATCTTCAGGATCACATTTTCATCCTTCATACTCACACATAAAATGCATCGTTTAGACCACGTTTTTGTTCCTCCTATTTCTACGCACGCAATGTAAGGTTAACTAGAGTTAACATATATCGAACCCCTTTTTTGTCTCTGTTAACTAAACCAAACACTCACCAAACCACTTTTCCGTCCACGGGACATCGGACAACATTTTCGTCCGTCCACATAACCATAGACACACATATGCTAATAAACCAGAGTTTTAGATACCGTAAGACCACATATCCATCCTACAACATGCATAATAAAAACTAGAGTTTTAAAAGCACTAACCACATAAAACACAACGTTTCACACAACGACGCCACATAACCCGCCACGACATCACATGCCACACAACCCGACATCCACTCACTTGGACGACCCATCCTCTCACTCGGACGACCAACAACAGAAAACCAACTCCTAACCCGGAGGCCAACATTTGAATCTCCCGCAGAACAGTTCTCACCAAAACCCCACCTTAAAACGAATAGTGGACTCACACGTCCCGCACATAACCACCACACACACAATCGTGCCCCAACCATCTGCATCTAACCATGCCCGTCATCCCCGAGGATGACATCTAAACAAACACCCGAGACCACGACATGACCTCCGAAGTCACCACACAACCAACTGAGCCCCAAAAACAATCCAACAATATTTTAGTCGACTAATCCCATATATCAATCGACCGAATACCATTGAAATCCAATTGAAAACCAAGAAACCAACCACCAAATCACAACACACCGCCCAGAACCTCAATCAACTGGACCTCAGCCCCCAGTCAACTGAAAACACGCTGAAAAAGCCAAAATCCCAAACAGAACAAGATCAGTCAACTGACCTTCCAGGTCTAGTCGACTGAACCCAAAACAGAACCCTTTCAGTAAACTGACATTCAAGGTTCAGTCGACTGACCTCTTAAACTCAAGATGCAGTTGATTGATCCCAAGATCTAGTCGACTGACCTAGGCAGAAACCACCTCCGAGCTATGGGTTCAACCCTCCAAACCTCAAATCAAAACCTCCAAACTCCCACCCAACACCCTCGGACACACACACATCCAAGCCTAACACCAAAACCTCGAAAGAAACACCCGACACACGATTTCATCCATCGAAATTGACAAAAAATAGTTTTCAAACCAAAACCCAACTTTTGAAACAAAATCAGATTTCATGCATTTTAACCTGTAGAAACGTATACAATTACACATAGCACCCTTATACGACATGAGAGTCTAGAATTCTAATTCGGTGAGTTAAAAACTTGATGTCTCGATCCACGTATAAAGTTGAGCTTCACCGGAATAAACTTCTGTCCGAATGAACGCGTAGCCCCCGATGCCAATAGCAGGGATCTGCTGTCCGATCATCGAAAATTGAGCCATGAGCTCTCGAGAAGTTAGAGAGAAGGTAGAGCCAAAAAGAGGTAACTTAGTTGAGAAGTTTTAAAAATATCTAACGCTAAATATTTATAGGCTCTCTAGAAAATATCTCTATTTGTTTTTTAAAATTCACATCACAGCGCCTAATGGTCCCGGGAACTAACCACACATGCATATCTAAACCCGATCATGCATAAAAATGCATATAAAACATGCTATCACGTAAACGGTAAACACGCGTCAAAAAATTTTGAAAAAAGAAAACGTGTCAGGGTCTTACAACTCTACCCCTCTTAAAGGAATTTCATCCCCGAAATTCAGCATAAGGTCAAAATAAACAACCCTGACGATCACCATCGACATCAGCATGAGAGGTGGTTAGCCAAACCATTCCTAGGATATGGTCAAACAAGGTCGTGCACTATAGACAATAGCTAACTACCTCAAATACATGGGATCTATATCTCATCCCAACCTCACAAGCTTACCAACTGGCGTCTCAACACCCACACTCAACCCACAGAGCCCATCACCAACTCCCCAGACAGATGAAAAAGAACATGATGCTTCTACAAGGAATCAGAAGGTACCTCTGATCATATAACCACATCCTTAGGCACAATCGATGCCCTGGAAGAACTAGGATCTGCGAGAGCATACACTCGGCCTTGTGTCGTCTTGGCCTGCCCTCCATAACCTCGGACTGCCAGCTGTCGTACAAATTGAACTGATGCACCGCTGTAATAACCCAGCTCAAATCTTAGTATTAGTAACAGATAAATGATAAGAACCTAAGTTGCTACATGAATAAGGAACAAACCTTAAGTAACCCAAAACCCTAATTTGACCCAGAAACCCTAAAAGAGACCAAATACTCAGAGGCAAGGCCCTAGCACTTAGAAAAGTCTCGAAATAGCTTAAATTAACTAAATAACCTAAAATATTAAATTAAAAAAAAATTTCCATAACTAAGGTAAAATGACCATTTTGCCCTTAGTACAACAAAAAGTTCTAAAAATTTAAAATTTGACGCATGAACAACCAAAATTAGATATTTATATACAATTAATTAATAAAATATAAAATAACAACACGAATGACCAAAATGCCCTTGCATGGCCAGCTACCTAGGAGTATGTGCTCCAAAAAATCACTTTTTTCCTTTTTAAACTTAAAAATGATAAAAAGATGTATAAGTTAAGTATTATTTTAACCCAATACTTTTTATACAAGTAAAATATATAATAATATAATAATATATCTCAACAATAGCAAACAAATAATTATTTAAAGTCACTACACAATAAATAAGTCAAACTAGCTTAATTTAACTTAAAAACCTACACTTATTTGTTTAATTGCTACTAAAATTATGATAAATCATGAAAAGACTAAATTAATTATAAATACATTAATATAATAGGTTTTAGTAGATTTAGGTATATAAAATTAATATTTTATACATTTATATACACAAAAATATATCAAAATACCATTTAAAACTTTAATTAAACCAAAGACCAACTTTTTAGTCTCCCAAACACTGCATGGCCAAAATTCACCTGCCCCAAATTTGATTTGTCATACCTCAAACCCCTTCCACCTCCCATGCAACCAATGATAATTTAAAATTTTAAAATTTCTCTTACCCACAATAATTATCCCTCCACTTAAATTTTTCTATAAAAACAAGGCCTAAACCCCTCCATTCTCCTGCATATGGTTTGGCTGAGAAGTGAGAGTGAGAGGCTCCAAAAAATTGTAAATGTTCTAGGAGAGAAGAAGGAGAGGAGAAGAAAGAAGAAAAAAAGAGAAAGGAAGAAAGGCTCAAAGAAAGTGCTATAAAGCTAAGTTCATATCTCATTCACCCATTTGAGCTTCAAATAAGGTAAGAAATTCCCTTAAGCCTTTTGATGTTCTCCCTCAAGATACCCCTCAATCCATCTCTATAACAAA
Source organism: Heliamphora exappendiculata (assembly GCA_034768845.1). Taxonomy (NCBI): domain Eukaryota; kingdom Viridiplantae; phylum Streptophyta; class Magnoliopsida; order Ericales; family Sarraceniaceae; genus Heliamphora; species Heliamphora exappendiculata. The sequence goes on from JAOTRH010231878.1 coordinate 8,578, forward strand.
CCCTAACAAAATAAAACAAAGAATGAGTCAAAAAGGCGTCGTATGAGTGATTCAGGAATTGTTTATGTATGAGTAAGTTTTGTATGTATTTGCATGTGTTTATTTTTGAGTTTTATAGCCTAAATATGTTATGGAGTTTTGGTTTATGTGATCTTATAACATGCATGCAAAGAAAATAGGTCACAAATGTACACAACATAAGCAAGGCAATCGAAACCCTAAGCAGACTGATTTTCTGAACTTACTCACTTTCTGTCACCTATTTTAAATCATCATAACTAAATGTAGAAAAATGGTCTTAAAGTGATTTTTCTGTCTAAAATTATATTTTCAAGTTATCTTTCATACAAATTTTTTTTGAAGTGATTTCATTGGGTATAACTCCAGATATCTCATTTTTGCTAAAGGGTGTTAGATCTTGACCACTATGAGTTGCATACCTAAAAACCTTAAGTTAGAATGAGAACCGAGCTTAGGTCGAAACACAAAACTTGTAGAGGAAGTATTTTTCTTTCTATCCACCAAAAATGATCCAAAAATATGAAGTTTTGATAGGTCAAATCTCTTCCCAAAGTCACTATTGAGGTTCAGTGACTGACAGATCTCTCTGTCGCACATTTTTGTGAGGCATAAAACCAAACTTTTTTGAAGCCAAATACAAATGTGGTAAACATGAACTTTGTATCTAACATATTAAAATAGTTACTGAGCAAAAATTATCCCAAAATACCCTCGGATGATACCCCAAAGGTTTTAAACATTCTCTGTTAAAAATACACACTGCAGACCCTTTTTAGGCTGACTGAACCCTTTTTATAGATTGACCAAAATCTCAAACTTTTTTCAAATAACTTTCCCTAACTCAAAACATGAAACTTGTAGGGGACACCTTAAAATAGAATCCCACAAAAAATCAGAGCCATAGCCCTTGAATGGATGCCCAAAAATAGTGGCCAACAGAAGCTCAATTCCTATGTATTTCTCTATAAATTGCTTAACCATTTTTACTTAAATAAAATAAATGACCTTTTTACTTTATGAAGAGACCTTAGTGATAAATATAAAAGTTATAGAAAATATTTTTATCTAATTAGTGTTAAAATTTTAAAAATTAAATCAATGCCTAAGTACCTCAAAATGCTGTCGTAACTTTAAAACTAGCAATTAAACTTGTACTTAAAATTGGCTAATTGTTCGAATGGTGTGTTACTTATGAGACTTGAGTATGCGAATTTAATATGAAATTTGTGAGTAATTAGTGTATGAAAATAATACTTTTGATGAAATGAACTCATACGAATGGTTCGATTCTATATCGCTTAAATTGTGGTTATGCTTCGCATGATTGTACTTAATGCTTTAACAAGTTATACCATGTGCCCTATCATGTTTATGCACCATGCCATGATTAATTGTACACGAAAAGTATGTTGCACGCCATGAACATTCACACATTGCATCTTGGATTACCGGAGTCCCTTCGTATCTTTCAAATTTTGGTTGGGTTATATGAAAATCGTCACTTCTGTGGTTTTGAATCTAGGGCGTCCATGGTTGCCAATGATTTGGGAAGTT
>JAOTRH010231889.1:0-10152 GCA_034768845.1 Heliamphora exappendiculata
AGGGTTATTAACTATCTTCTCATTTTTTACATTAAAAATCATTTCTTTGTTAATCAAAATAGCAAGAAATCATTTTTCACATGCTGGAAAAGAAGTTTGAACAATAAGCTCTAAGAATATGTATTTTATAAAGCTATATTCATAAACAAATTAGAAATAGTCTTTTGGATTTTAAAGTTCTAATATTTAAAAGTCTAAAGGAGGAGGAAGTAATTGGTATATTTCAAGTTGTTTTGATTTTTATTATTGGATGCCAATTTATTTTCTTCAAACCTTTTGTGTTTCTAATGTTACTATTTCTTGTAAAATAGACAAAATGGAAGTTTAGCTCCTAACTGTGTGTCTTCTTGATAGATACATATGTCCTCCAAGTGTCCGGAACGTATCCATTTTAAAATCTTTAAAAAAAATATGATGCATTTGGAACCGTGGCTGACACGTGTCGAGTGTTCATGGAGCATCGATGTCCGACACATGTTCTACACGAGCTGCACCTTCGTAAAAGTGTTGGTGCTTCATAGGGTGAGTTGGATGTAGTAGGTTGTCATTGTTGAAAACAGTCTATGGTTCATACCAAGCTTGGCACACTGCAAACTTAAACCACACCCAGTCTGTCTCTGTGCTTATTAGCTTAGTTTTCAACTCAGCTTAATTCCACTCAAGGGGAATATATCCATTTTAAATAATCCCAACTAGGCAGCTAATGTTGGGTACTTGAGGGCATTTATGGATGTTAATGGTCATATAATTATCCTAATCGCTTGGGGATTGCAATATTTCATGCTTCAAAATACAGACTTTCATGCATATAATAGAAAATTGGAGTCTTTTATTCTACAGTGTGACATGACTTATTAGTTGATAAGCCCAGTCCACACAACTCCTTAAAATTCAGGTGTTAAGGAAAGGATAACGTAACCTTTATAAACCACACAGAGGGGCCTCTTAATGGGCGATGTGGGACAATCCAAGACACTTTCTGGATCACAATAACTGGATACTCGGCACACTGGGAGGAGAGCAACCTAGCTCTGATACCAAGTTGATAAGCTCAGCCCACATAACTCCTTAAAATTTAGGTGTTACGAAAAGGAGAAACTAAGTTTTATAAACCACACAAAGAGGCTTCTCAATGGGCGATGTGAGACAATCCAAGATTATTTGCCTTGCTTACTCATGTCCAGTGTATTGAGGAAAAAAAAAAACACTTCCACACAGTTAATTATCATTAATACACGCTTCGATACTATCAGTTGCCATTGTGAATTCTTCCTTTTTTATTGGGGATTTTTTGTAACCTTTGTACAGGTTATTAAACGCTATGAGAAAGAATTTCGTTCAAGGAACTATCGATTTACTGTTGGAAAAGTGGATTTCATTGCCATTGATGCCCAAACTCTGGATGGTAAAGAACACCTTCAACTGTCAACTTCTCATCGTCGATCTCTGTATGCTATATTTTGCATGTAATGGGTGGCTTGCAGCCTGTAGTTACCAATGTAAGTGAGAAGAGCTTATTGATGCTAACAAAGCTGTTAGATTAAGGATGGTTTGAGTTTGTATTTTTTATGTCTTTACTGATTTGTTATGTTTTGACTACTTATCTTCTTCACTTGTAGAACCTGTTTCTGCTGCAAGTGATACAACACTTTATGATATAGTTATTATAGGTACTATAACTTTTTGTTTATTGATACAAAATAGACTGAACACCATCCTTACAAGCTGGTGGTGCAATACAAGTCCCTTTTTATGTATTTTCAATGGACAAGGAAAATCAAAACAAACTGGTTTGGAGTGTCTTTTTTTTATTGCTACGGGTTTTGGATCATTGAGAAGAATAGAATGGTAAATACATTTATCACCCATAACTTGCCTAAGCTGTCTGTACTTGAAATTCTTTTAGCTTAAGTTTATCGAAGGCTTCAACAGGTTATGCAAATTTGGCCAAAATTCAATTTGTCTGTTACTGAAAGCAGTTGCTTGCATTAAAACATAGAGATTATAATTTTCTTTTATCTACAGGACATTCACAAGGAAAATTGACTTCTGCAACATGGGATTTTGTCAAAAATATCTCGAAGGGTGATATGAAGTTGACTTATCTTTCTCTATATTGTTGTTTGACATTTATGACAAATAATAAAATGTATTTTTTTTCCCTAGATGTTAGTTTGACTCCAAGGGTTTTATTGTCTCATATCCCATTGTATCGGCCCGACTGGACTTATTGTGGTCCACACCGTTCTTCTCCAATTATAAATCAGGTACACATTTTATTTTATTTTTAAGCGTTTGTTTGGAGGAATGTTTTCTAGGGATTGTAGCATTGTACCAATTCATTTATTTATGAACATTATAGCAATCCTCATGGTGGTGAGTTAAAGGAGTCTGAATTAAGATGGCATATGGCCCTGTCAGTAGTCGAATTTACAATTGCTGTTTCTTTGTCTGCAGAAGGTTTCCCATACTAATCAGAATCAAGAAATACTGTAAGCCTCTTATCAAATTTTCCATTTGGTGGCCATGTTGGAATCGCATTTAGTATGATCGTTGATTTACTGGTGCAGGTACCAAAATTATATCACTGAGAAAACATCACAGGACTTACTGGATATGATCAGACCTGTAGGTTTTCTTTCCCTTCCTTTATTTACAACATGAGAAAAAAAGAAGAAGAGAGCGAGCGAATAATGAGAAAGTCTAAGATGGTAAACTCAGTTGTTTACTGTGAACTATGTTTTTCTTTTCCCCCAGGTGCTTATCTTGTCTGGTCATGATCATGATCAGTGTAGTGTGACCCACTTATCAAAGCATGGGCAAGTAAGAGAGGTAAACAACTGAGTTTTGAGAATGTATGAGTATGTTCAGTTCATTTTTGGAGAGTCTTTTGAGCGGGTTTGCTTTAAACCATTGTTTGATTTAATTCTTTAGCTAACAAATCTTCAAGACAAATGATGTGGCCTTGGCCAATTAAGTATTGCTAGATTTAAAATAATTGTTATTTCTTTGAATATTTCAAAAAACTGAAATTTAACATTTGCATTTTGCTGATGGTAAGTCGTTTGTTTGGTAACTTTATGCAGCATACTTTAGGGACCATAAGCTGGCAGCAGGGTAACTTGTATCCATCCTTCATGCTATTATCTGCAAGTAATCTTGCATTCCATAATGTATCCAGCACAGAAGATGCAATATTAACTCATCTGTGCTTTCTTCCTGTGCAAACATACATATACATATGGTAATTTATGATGTATTAGTGATGGGCAGTTTCTAGGTTTTTCTTTTTTTCTTTCTTCGGGGTTAGCTAGTTCTGAGCTACATTTGCTAAAAATGGCAGGTATCTTTCTCAGTTTGGTTTGACCCTTCTTGTCCTTCTCCTTTGGCCGGCAAATGGCATAGGCTTCTCCCGACACTTCGGTGGTTTCACGGGGTATATCAGAAGCCTAACTACCTGCAATTTTTTCAGACATGCAGAGAAAGAGAAAAATGAAGATGAGAATTGTGAATATGAGATGGTTTGGGATGCAGAAGGGTCGATGCATCTTATTAAGAAAGCTTTGAAGGCCCCTACTAAACTTTCAAGTGAGAAGGGCTCGATGGAAAGGTATGTTTCGGCTGTTTAGGCCCATATTAGGAAATGCATATAGTTTAAATGCTCTACTTTTCATGTGCCATGCCTGTGCCATAGTGGATGATCATAGTTTTCTAGCATTTCACTCCACGAAGTCCATGGAAGTTTTTCATTCTCAGCACATGATGCTCCGCGCTCAAACACAAACAAACTTTATCTTCAAATGTACTTTGCATGTGCCTGTACTTTGTTACATTCTTGCTCTTAGAAGTTTTTTGAGATGTATTTGTATATTCTTACAGCTGAGCAGTGGAATGTTTCTGGAAATCTGGATTTGTGAGTTTTATTTTGCCATTGCATCCGCACAAAAAATCACCAAGTTAGTGTGCCTCTTCGTGCAATATCATTTGCTACCAACTATAGATGAAGTAAATTAATTGGTTGGCCATTTGGGGGAATAGAAGTTCTCTTTGGTTTTAGGCATCGATTATCTCAATGAATGAACTTGTGGTGATAAAACTAAGATCGTAACAAGAAAATAATAAACTAGAAGTCTAAACTTAAAGGATGGGTAGTTTATATTAAATTTATTAGGAGGGAGTTGATGAATAGTTGGAAACTATTATACTTGGTGTGTTCAAAATATGCAATGCTTCACGCACCTGCAATAGAGTGCCTTATTTTTCTCAAGTTTTATTTTCTTTCTATCTCTGTATGTTTCTCCAAATCTCATTAATTTATATTACTATATCTACAATGACCTTTGCACATAAACGTTGAGTTTAATCATACAGGATAGGGTTTTGCTACAGTGGACCAAAGGGTTCTAACTGAATCATATTCAAGAAATTTTACTATGATTTTCAGTCGGGTTCTTTATTTTTAGCAGGGGAAATGCTGTGATTCGGCCAACAGCAAGAAAACAGACCTCACAAGAAATGGATGTCTCTGTGTCTGTGGATGTGAATGTAAAATTGCCGCTTCGAGCGAACAAATCAATGACGAAAATGGTCATCCGGAGATTGGTACGGACATTTCGATCGCTCACGGTCATTGCTGCAGTAAACGTTCCCCTGTATATGATGTTGATTTTCAAGGATTGGATCGACAAGTGAAGTCAGAATCGAGAGTATAAAACTGTTATCCTCCATCGCATCCCATTTCTGAAACGGTAATTTGAAGTTGCCTTTGAGTTGTTCATTATGTATCCAGTGGTTCCTGGTGCAGCTAAACCCTTTTTGTTGGGATCTACCACCCAACAAATTTTCATTTTGTAACATATAAATGGGTGAGCAGTTAATACAAAATTAACGAAAACCAATTTAATTTTTTATGTTCGAATTTACAAAATGAACGGTATAAGTTATCACAATAGAACCCAGCATGGTTTCACGAATTGCAATTGCTTACAACAGCACCCTGCTGATACAAACTCCAACGATAAGCAAGCCATTTTCTACATATATGTGCTCAAAATATTTGAGCAATTATTACTACCCTCCCATTAGCAAACCAAAGATTAAAAATTGCGTGAATTACAGACCTCCCTTAGGGTTTTGACGAATAAGTAATCTCCTAGTGAGAATTTTTGAATGACACTGACTTCCCCTTAGAGTTTTGATGAATATGCAAGTTTTTAATGAGATCTTTTGAATGACACCGATCTCCCATATCAGAGAGAGAGAGAGAGAGAGAGAGAGAGAGAGAGAGATGGCGGCCCTACCCATCACACACACAAAGAGAGAATGGAGGTGAGGGAGAGTGAAATAGGAAAGAGGTCGATTAGAGAAGGTTAGAGAGAGAAAGAATGGTGAGGGAGAGCGAAAGAGGAAAGAGGTTGATTAGAGAAGGCTGAAGAGAAAGAAAGAATGGAGGTGAAGGAGAGTGAAAGAGGAATGAGGTTGATTAGAGAAGAAAGGTGGTTGTGATGGTGTTGTGTGATGCTAGTGCTGAAATGGGATTGAGGAATGCGATGGTGGCGAATGAGGCTGACATGTGAGCGGTTGTGCGAGTGGGGTTGTGCAATGGTGAGTGGGGTTGTGCAATGGTGATTAGACGATGGTGGTAGGATGAGGCATGTAATGTCGGTGATGGTGATGGTTTTTAACGAGCTTTGATAGTAGGGCCGAGAGAGAGAGGTGTGCAATGGTGGCGAATGGGGCTGACGTATGATAGCACTTGTGCGAGTGGGGTAGCGCAATGGTGATCCATTGCACGATGGTCACAAGATGAGGCGTGTAATGTTGGTGATGGTGAGGGTTTTTAATGAGCTTTGATAGGAGAGAGAGAGAGAGAGAGAGAGAGAGAGAGAGAGGTGATTAGACGTTGTGGCTCTGTGATGGTGATTGTGTGATGGTGTTTGGGCAATTGTGATTGTGTTATGGTGGCTGTTTGATGACGGTTATGCATGGCGTACGGTGGCAGCAGTGGCGGGCATGCGACCCAAGAAGAAGATGAAGATGTAGGAAGGTGAAGGTGATGGTTGATGTTTGCCAGTGGTGATTTTTAGTGAGCTTAGATAGTAGAATTTTCTTTTCTTATTTGATATTTTCCTATATTTCTTTAGTGTTTATCCCTTCATCTTTAATTCATGGCTTAAGAGGTCGAGTACATATGTTTCATTAGAGGCTTTACATGAGCCATTGATGGCCGGTCCCTTAAGAGGGCCTTTACTCATTTTAGTGATGCCATCAAGTTGAAAATAATAACGGTCAAGAAATCAAAAAATGGAGGTAGTTTAGGTTCATGACATTCAAGGATTAATGAGGTTTGGATTTATGACATTAGAGTTCTGTGTGAAAAGAAAGAGATAAGGATGAAAATGATCGTGGTGGTGTGAGATATAGAAAGATGGTGGTGCAGGGAATGATGGCCCTACCCATCACATAGAGAAAGAGAGAATGAAGTCGAGAGAGAGGGTAAGCAAAAAGAGGTCGATTCGAGAAGGGCGGTGGTTGTAGTGGTGTTGTATGATGGTAGTTCAGTGCTGAAGTGCAATAGAGGTGTACAATCGATGGTGGGAAATGTGGTTGATGTGTGATAGTGGTTGGATGTGCAATGGTGATGGGGCGATGGTAGTTGGGTGAGGTATGCAATGTTGGTGGTGGTGAGAGTTTTTGGCAAGCTTGAGAGAGAGAGAGAGAGAGAGATGGCTGAGTTATTATGGTTGTGTGATGGTAAGTGTGCAATGGTGGTTAGGCAATGGTGTTTGGGCAATTGTGGTTGTGCGATAGTAGCTGTCTTATGACAATTGCACGTGGTATGTAATGGCAGCGTATTTGGGCAATTGTGGTTGTGCGATAGTGGTTGTGCGATAGTTACTGTCTTGTGACAATTGCACGTGGCGTACAACATTGACAGCGTGTTTGGACAAATGTGGTTGTGTGATTGTGACTGTCTTATGACACTTGCGTGTCGCGTGCAATGGCAACAGTAGTGTGCGCTGGTTGTTGGGCATGCTGACACAAAAAGAGAATGTAGAGAAGTGGAGGTGATGGATGATGTTCTACGACAGTGGTTTTTGGTGAACTTCGATCCACTTCTTTAAAATTTCCTTATCTTTCTTTAGCCTCCCTTCCTCTTTAATTTGTGACTTCAGAGGTCGAGTACACATGTTTGTTGGAGGGCTTAAATGGGGCCATCAACGATCAGTCCCTCGAGAGGGCCTTTATTCAGTTTGCTTCAATAGTTTTATTAGTTTGTTGATTTTTTTTTGTACTCTATCAACGAAAATATAAGAACTTGATAAGATGAGATGAGGATAAAGTAGAAAATAAATGAAAATTAGTAGCTGACATTAGCAACTGATGGGTCAGCCCAAAAACAAAGGGACGGGGCATGGCCCAAAGGCAGGCCTAATGGGACAAATTGGGGCAGTTGGAGGACCCGCTGGGAAACCTACGATCCGGCTGGCCCAACTTACTTTGCTAGGCCGAATGCACGTTGGAGGACCCGACTAAGACAAAGGTGCATTAAATGCGATGGGGCAGCTGAGCTCAGAGCGTTTATGACAACACCATTTTCGTACGCCTTTACATCGAATGATAACTGACATGATTCAAAGTAGATGTGCAACTCGTCAGTATTGCAAAAGGGGCTGCAAGTAGTCCCCAAAAGGAGAAAAATGGGGTATTAAATTCCGCCATGAATAAGCTTGGCGAAATTCTCTTTTCTTGTCGAACTATGCACAATATCACTATAAATACCGAACTAAAAGGTAAGGTGCATATATACAATCTCTCTTACCAAAATTTTGTTAAATTCTCTTTAATTAGAACTTTCATTAATCATCTTACAGTCGACTAACTTAAGTATTGGAAGGTTTTTCGGCCAAACCCGCTGGTTAGTCTCACAACTGTTTTTTTTGTACATGAGCAATCAAGCCGACGAGCACGAGTACCCAGGCCTAATTCTTTCATCGACATTTGTAATGTTAATTAATAGAATGGAGAATTTAAAATTAAAACGTGACCTAGAAAGAAAGTTAAGGTCATTTCAAAAACTTCATGCGATATTTTCATATTGGGAAAAATATACTGACTTCTCTTGAGGTTTGTAACTAATACGTAAATATTTATATAGTTTAGAAAATTATGATATCTTTCAAAAAATTTGTAATTTCATTATAAATATATTCATTTCATTAGTCAATAATTATAAGTTGAGGTTGATATCAACAATTAAAAATACTAAAATATTAATTTTATTTCTATTAAATGTCTCTAATTCATCTTTGTATAATATAAAAATACTAACAGTAATTCATGTATGCATTGCTTCAAGAAAGAGACAGTATATTTCTTAAAGGGTGATTTGGCACAAAGTTTTGTTTTTGTAAGTTTCTTATAGTTTAGTCCCATCCCATTTCTTTCTTCTCTTTAAGTCCCATTTTGAGTTAAAAGTTCACAAATGCCTCCATTTTCTCGTTTGATGTTCATACCACCCGAAGCAAACTGACGGCTAGCTCCTATAATGTTGCCTTTTATATAGTGACCATTAACGAAATCGGGCTTCATTGTTGAGATGATTTCGAAATGATAAAAACCATATCAATTGATTTGGAATACAAGCATATGAGAACATTGACAAGGGGAATAAAATGGGACAAACTCGTATGTAAGAGCTTGTTTTAGTGGGAATATGTTTACAGAATGGGAACAAAAACGATAGCAAATATTGTACTAAATTGTGAAGCCAAACAAAATATGACAAACATGGGACTGAAAAGCATGTCTATGTGAACATTTTTGAAAGAACGGTCTATAAATATTCTTAAAATGAATTGAGTGAAAAATAAGCTTATATTACATTATAAATGCAAAGAGCTTCATCCATAAATTAGCGTTTTGTAAATTGATGTTCTTCCATTGAATGCAAAGAGCTTAACCAGTGAGATTATTACACCATCGATATCAGATGATGTTCTTTGAAAAAATATGTTGCAACAATTGTGCAATGCAAAATTCAAATTTGAAGTTTTATGGATTTGAAGATATCAATCACTAAAAAATAACAACTGGCTTTTGAAAAAAAGGAATGCACATACCTAAAATATAAAACTATATTTGCATGAATACATATATTCCTTATTTTGATTTAGTCTAAAATTGGGGACATAATTGTCCAAAATATTTGAGAAATTTAAAAAGAAAACCTTATAGAATTATCAATTTGTTAATAAGACTTAACTTAAAAACTTTTAGTTAAAGTAGAGCTTCCAGCTAATTAACTCTTTCTTATAAATGACAATAATATTTGTATATTGACTATAAACCTCAAAGAGTTCAATATATTTACCCTCTTTATATTTGTCGTCAAATGCATTTGACTAAGAACAGTACAAAATATCACGGCTGAAGTTATGAGAATTGAAACTTTTGGGTAGGATTGTACTATGATCAGATTGGTTTAGCTAATGATTTCAAAAATTTTTAAATTGAAATCAGACCGTTGTAATTATAGAATTAAATTAAAACTAATTCATAAAAATAGTTCAGTTCCGATTCGATTTTGATTATTCATACCTAAAGTTTAAAGAATATATAATTCAAACAAATTTAGTATAACTAGTAACTCAAAAACTTGATATTAAAAACTAAATATAAAAAATATGCTCTCATCTAATATAGTGCTAGTTCATTACAAAACAAATGAGCAATTTTTTTTATGAAAACTCTCGTTAAATACTCAATTTCTTTGTATTTGAATGTGGTAATTGTAAATTTATATTAATTCTTTTATACTATATTATTTTTGTTATTTTTAATATATTTATTTGGACTAAAATTATTAAAATAGTTTGAAAAATAAATAAGAAATATAAATTATATATACTCTTAAAAAATAATCCAGTTCAGTTAGAGTGGTTTTTTATTAATAAAAATTGAAATTTAAACTCTATGCAATGGTTTTAAAAATTTGAAAATTAAAATCAAACTGTATTAATATAGAATCGAATCAAACTATACGATCTAAACCGATCAAACTGATATACCAATTCTTTCAAATTTTTTGAACACCCTTATTTTTTGCAACACCACTTACCAAGAACATATTTAGATATCACATAATGTGAT
>JAOTRH010231910.1:0-10152 GCA_034768845.1 Heliamphora exappendiculata
ATTTAAAATGTGGGAGCAATGTGATTATAATATGATAATTATATGATGTTGGAATCTCAAGTATTATCAACTTGAATCGAATAAATAATTGAATTGGAGAAATATTAAACTCTTGAGATACTCATGATTTATTGTGTGAAATCTGTTTTTTTGTAAATTGAATAGATGGTAAATTAAGGTTAAGGTTCTAATATAAAGAACTAATGAGATATAGAATTATTGAATGTGTGAGTTATGTAACTCGTTAATCGGTGAAATGATGGGTAAATCTATGGTTACTTGCTAAGAATTAGAACCTAAGGAGTATAAATCATATGAATGGTGGTTTGAATGCCTCCTTTTTATTGTTAATTAATTTAAAGAATGATATGATGAGTTATTAAGTGTTTAGCAGGCCATATCAATTTTGTTTTATCTTTTGATTCTCCATTCATTGTGTTAATTTGAGATTGAGTTTTGTTGATACATTTTTCACCTACAATAATATGTTCTTGATTGGTATTTATTTGTGAATGATTTAGTTGATTATGACTATTTTTATGTTTTTACATGATCTTTGTCCATTTTTTCTCAATTTAAAGTTTGATGTTTAGATTGATAAAATGCATTTTGAATAATACATAGAAGTCTACCAGGAAATCACCTTATGTTTCTCTGTACTATGTTTTTTGGTTTATGTTTTGTATGATTGTGGTGTTGGTTTTTTTCAATGAATTATTAGTGAGATTAAAATTTTAGAAACAACTGTCAAAAGAAACAGCGTAACCATTATATTATGAACTTCTGCAGTTCCAAATAAGTAGACAAACCAAATATAGTTCAGCTTAGAGAGAATATATACCTGAGTTCTAAATCAGTAAACAATACTCACCAAATCTAGTTCAACGTAGAGCACATTGATGACAAAGAAGATGAATTGTGTAGACAATCTGATCTTGATATAGATCTCGATATAGACTATGACATGTAGCATTTTGTCTTTTGATTTGTATCTGGTTTTGTGGACTGGTTGAAATGATTGTATTGATAATTTGTTTTCAAAACCAAATTGCAGTTTCCTGTTGATATAATTAATGTATAGATCCATGAATCATGAAAACTGAGTGGAACCTTGGGTTGTTTGCTTGAAATTGGAGCTGATTTCCAGTAATTGGATTATATTACGAGTCTAAATATTCGATGTGGTCATCCTTGGATACAATGATAAATCAAGATATAGGATTCAAGATAGAATCTAAGGTTGTTTGAATTGGATACGTTGATCTAGTCGGATGTTATGGTGTAACTAAAACGTTGGGTTTAGAAGGAAGAACCAAGTAAGAGAATTGAATTTGTAGTTTAACTTGGAGGGTGGAGATTTTTGCATAGAAACAAACTGAGTTGGCTATATGCTCAAAACAATTGTCTGACACTAAATGTATGTGATTTCTATTGAATGAGAGGAAGCAATTGTTCTTTATAAATGATGAGACCATGAAATTGAGAATAATTCAAATCTAGTTATGTGGTATATATATATATCTCAAGATTTCACTTGAGTTTTGAAAATTATTGATATGAAATGAATGCAATAGTAATGAACAAAGAATGCTAGTCGATTATGTACTATTTAGATGGATGATTAAGATGATTTGTTTAATGTTGAATGTAATTATGTTGAGTATTAATTGGAGTTTAGTTGGTTTGAATTAATACTTTAGGAATGAATGTGATTGCAATGATGTGAAGGAAATTAGTTTCTTTATATTTAGACTGTGATTGGGAGTTGTGAACTGGGCAGTGCTCGAGTATATTATATTATTTATGTTTGACAGGTTTATAAAAATTTGGAATAGTCCGAAAAACATGAGGACTCTGCCGAAATTTTTAATTTTTATACTTAGATTATGTTATAAACCTAATTTATTTATTTTAAAATGAGTTGAAGAAGTTCTAGTCATAGAAAGAACGGGTTATAATGTGAGAATCACGCGCCTCGGGTTTGAGGGCGTGACATTCAGCTTTAGTACCACTAAACCTAAACAAGGTCGTTGAGTTATACTCCTAGAAGAATTCAGAGACTTTAGCGGTACATTTTATACTTGTTCTTCAACCAACCATATGAGAAATTGAAGTAGTGTTCATGTGAATTTTCATAACATTTATGTGGCTGAAGTGTCACTTTTCTTCATAAAATGTCATGTTTTTGTTCTTGGTTTATTGTTCATAGCATAGTTGCACATAGAAGAGTGGAGTGCCTATGGAAGCTTATGCATATTATATCATAGTTTGTCTAATATAGCTATTTTGTTTTGTTTATTTTAAGATTAATTTTTTTTCTCATCCCAAAAAGTTAGAAGTATATAATTATTGAAAATTTAAATTTAACTATTTTACCTTCTCTTATTTTTGTTGGCAACCAAATTAAAAAATAGAAGCAATTGATATATAATGTTCTTTTTTTTTTTCTTCTACAAATTGCAAATGTCTATGTTTCAATTGATGATGGCCATGCTGGAATAACATTTCTTCACATTTTCTCACAAGTATGGTTTTGGGTTCCTATTTATTTTGATTGCTCTTTAGATTTCGATTTGAATGAGATGATATTGATTTATATTTCTGTTTTTTTATTGCATTTCTATATCTGTTTTAGAGTTTTTGGAATCTCTTTACCCAACAACAGAAAATTTGCTAGCTGATAAGGAACATGTTAAAATATTTTTATTCTCACTTGTTTTCTCTTTAATTTTTTTTTTGGAGTGGGGGAGTATTAACTATTGAAATTTTTTTTTGCTCTTTTGTATATTTAGTTGCTTAGATGAGAGTTATTGTTGAAATTTTGTCATCACATCTCAATTTCATAAAAGGTTAAAAACGAAAGGAGAAAACTACTTCAAGCGGAACAAATTCTAGAAAGGCATATGGAGAAACTCTAACCAAAGTTTAGAAAAGGTAGATGATAATTGCAATGATAGCGGTGAAAACAAAGAAATGACAAAGGTAGAATAACTTGATCAAGAAAAACAAAACCAAAAGAACATTGGGCCAGTAAAGTAAAAAGATTTTTTGAAGCTACACCAAGTATATTGCTTATGTTACATACTGTTATTTGTCAAAACAATTAAAATTTTAATCTTTATATAATTGAATTAATTTATTATTTCTTCTCAAACTAAAATACTGTGTTAATTTGTTTTGGATAGAATTATTTATATAACAGAATTTTAAAATTTTATTCCATATTATGGTTTTGTTAATTTCTATTAAGTGTATTTGAATGAAACAAAATATGTAAGGTGGCCAATTATAATATAATACTTTAGGTGATGAATTCATTTGTGGATAAAGATTTATCATTAGCGACACATTTTAATGTGTCGGCAAAGTATTAAAATTAAAAATATCGTAATTACTTTTTGTGACAACTTTTATCTGCAAAAGTGTCACAGCAGTCTAGATATGAATATTTTTGCCAATGAATCATGTATTTGCCATTGCCACGAAATTTAGCTTATTGGCGACGTAAAATTATGTTGGCAAATCTATTTTTTTTGGCCCATGTATATAAACTATACATTGGTGAAATTTTTTAGTGGTGTTTTTTTACCAACAATCTAGCGACGTACAAATTTTTGTCGGCAAATACTATTACCTATTCAATTAGATTTTTTAACGATAATTTTTGTTGCGTTGTCAAATTTGTTTTTTATTGTTGTGATTTAAACTACCTCCTATTTGAAAAATAAAAAAAATAGACTTCACATTAACCAAAAAGACTGAACACATCTATAAAGGCTATACACATTTCAAATACACTAATATAATGAAATTTTTTAACAAAATAATAACAAGAACTTTTCAATACGAAAATTATCAAATTCTTTTACGAAAATTAAATAAAAATTATGAACACCTTGTGTTTGATCAAATGTTATCCTATCAATTACATTTCAAATTTGAAGGGGCCGTTGCGAATTACTAAAAAAATTATAAAAACAATCATCATGGACGAATAATTTAGTTGTCTTGGAAGAGTGTTTTTCTTGATTAAATACTATTTTCTAGAAAGAAAAAAAAAGTATAAGACTTTGTATTAAAATAAAGAGCACTAACAAAAATAGTATACAAATATAAAAATATTATATACATGAGATTCTAGGTTAAATGATGTTTGAGAAGAACTATACTCATATTTTATTATATTTGGCAAATAAGGCATCTTAACATTTTAATACATAAGAATAATAGTAATCAATATATTATATTTTAATAATTATATTAGCACAATAAAAAAACGTTTACTGTTCTCCATTCGGCCACTAATAAAAAAAAGTTTATAAAAATTCATAAATAATATAACAGCTTTTTACAATAATAATAGAATTTGCACAAATTCTGGTCCCCCACAACAGCCAAAATGAATAACTACACTTCTTTCCAAAACAAAAAAAAAAAAAGTTCATAAACAATATAACAACCAAAATGAACATGGTACCCACAATAATAATATATTTTTTAATTAAAAAAAGATATACAAGTTCAAATAAAAGAATTTCAGCTTTTTAAACTCTATTATTTTTTTAAAAATAAACTTTTTAATTTCTTTAATAAAAAAGTATACAACAATAATACATTTTTTAATATAACAATAAAATATATCAAAATACCACTTTTTGGGAGGCCAAATATCTGGCGTTTCTGTTGCGTTTTTGCCGTTGAAGGCGACGGCAGTGGTGCAGCTAGCGGTGGGGTGGCGTTGAAGGCGACGCAAGCGTTGAAGGCTGTGACGGCATTGAGGACGTCTTAGCAGAGGATTTCAGTTTTTGTGACGGCATTGAGGACGTCTTAGCAGAGGATTTCAGTTTTGCGAAGGCGATGGAAAATGAGAAGTGTTTTTAATTTTAGGTTTTTTTTTTCTTTTTTTGAGGGATGAAAGGCAAAATAACGTAGTTTTGAGGCATAATTTAAGAAAGTTGTTTGGGCTCAAAATGCTGCCGTTTTGATGCGTAGGCACCCATTGTCCATTGACAACTAGTTTAAAAGTTATTTTTTAATTTTTTTAACAGTTATTTTTTTAATATTTTTTAACATTTTTAGCTAAAAAATTAAATTGAGTTCAAAGTAGATTATTTGATAACTTAACTTAAAAATTAACTTTTTTGAAGTTAATTATTTGGACAAAAAATTAGAATTTTTTTGTTCACAATAAACAATTTTATTATTTTATATTTGATATTAACAATTATACGTAGTTTGTAATGGTAGTAAATAAGTTATAAATTATGAATATTATTTATTTAAAAAATAGTGAATGTTTGAATAGAAGATTATTAGAGTTTGTATTTTTATTTGATTTTTTAATTTTTTAATTTTATTTTGTATTTTTGTCAACTATGCAATCTTAATTTTTTGATATTTTTAGCCAAAATTGCCAATCCAACTAAGTTGAGGCCTCACCTAGTCTCCACTGTGTTCATGCCATGGATTCATTGAGAAATTAATTCAAGAAGAAGAAAAAAGGTACAAAAAAGATATTTTTTGTGGCTTATTTGCCTTGGCAATGTACTCCGTCGCAATAATAACTATTTTGCATCAACATTTAAGTCGTCGCAAAAAATCTCAAGACAACTCTCAGTCAAATACTATTTGATAAATAACAAATTGTATTATTCATCCCTTTCATAATAGCCCACAATTTGAATGAATTATTAATCTTATAAATTTATCCCTTCAATTACAAATGGCCATGGGGGAGTAGATTAAACTTTTATCTATTATTGGAAACTTTGTCATTTGAATTAATAAGAATAAATAATTTTTGTTCCAAATAAAATGCACATTTAAATAAGTTACTAAACAATTTATAGAAACAAAGTGAATTGAGTTAAATTTTGATTTTTTTATATAAAAAATAGTAAGATTATTAAGCTATTATTCAAAATAAAACAAAGGCCTAGTTTGGGAATACCAAAATTTTGCTTATTTTTTGTTTCTATATTCTTTTTGTCATTTTTTTACCTTTTTTAATTTCTCTCATCTAGGCAAATAAATATAAAAATAAATAATTTTAACCTAAATATAAAAAAAATATTAAAAACAAAAAAAATAAACTATTGGTGATGTCACTATTCTTGACTTTATGCACCATCTTATCTTGTCACACACTAATTACCTATTTATTATTATAATAAGATTGGGATCTAGGTTCGTAGTCTTGTCCACTAGGTGGGAAGTGCCACTTTTTTCCAGCACCAAAAAAGGGTTGAACATATCTCATCAATTGCTCAGCCAGAAAATCTTCCGATGATCAAGTTAAAATTAGACTATAAAGGTAAAAAAAATGACGAACAAAGTATTGGCCCCTATGAAACTTATACGTACTTTGATCCAAATGGTCTGTTTTGCTCCATCAAACAAGTCAACTGTAAAGTTGTGGCCACATTAATGATTGTGTGATTCATTTTGTTGGTACTTTTTGTATATATAATTATTTTGTTGGTACTAGTAAGGCTCTTTTTGCCTTTTTTCTTGTATGGGATTTTGCCAACAAATTTTGACATGTCAGTACTAGTGTCAAGCCTAGGCGTACTATCTACCAAACTCTAGAAATTTATGTGGTCAATCTTTGTATCACTTAGCTCCTAGAGCTCGACTAGACTAATGCTTGGTTAAATCTGAGCATCTATCTTGCATAGGGGTCCGAACATGTAGGGTGGTCCTCCAAGCTTATTGTTATGCCATTGACATGGATTGCCAAATCGGTCCTACTATTCGACCTCCCTCAATTGTCTTCATCGCCTTGCCATTACTCAGTGCCCGAGCTATATGAAGCAGATGAAACCCAAGAGTCGTCCTCGTATCCCTTCGCTATTGTGTTCAAAGTGACATTGAAATATCGCTCAACTCAACATATCGTCTTACGAAAATGTGATATCCAATCGCTCCACATTAATTGTGAAAATGAAAGGATTGCTCACGCAAGTGCTTGCATGGTTTCTTGAATAAACTGTGATGATGTGTTATTTGTTATTTGATTGAACGTTACTATTACACAAAAGAACCAGCCCTTATACGTGTCGGGGCCAAATTGGTTGCTTTGGGCACGTGGCGTGACGCTTTCGTACCCATTTAATGCATGCAATGGGACATGTGCTTTGAAATCCGTAATGTTAGAACTAATTTTTAATAAATTCAATTTATATGAATTTATGATGATATGTGCGCTCGAACGATCATTGCCAAGATGTTCAAGCTACTTTGTTGCTTGGAAGGAAAGACAAATTAGCTCAACTCGGTGTGATTGCACAATAATGATGTAAAGAATATAAATTTTACATCGCCTAATTAAAATCTCTTAACTCACCTTATATTGTCCACTTGCCCAATTAAAGAAAACAGCTTGCCAATCGGACCCTTGGTGTTGTTTAAAAAAAAAACAAAAATAAGTCTTTTCAAACCCCGTCCCTTAATGGTTTATCACTTTATCTGCCCCAAAAAAATTAAATTGGGTTTGAAATCGGGCTTTGGTCCGGTGTCTATATTTGGGTATTCTGACTCACTCCTTAAAAACCGGTGAAGTTTAATCCATTTCATTATTATTAATTATTCTTATATTTATTATTAAGTCCTCAACAAATGGTTAAATAAAGACAATAAAGGAAATATCAAACTGCAACTATCGGCAATGTTAATGGCCCACTACAATATATAAAAAGGAGAATTTTTTCAGTACTTTCGGACTATCACATATAACATTTGTTACGTAGTATTTTTGATAAATAAAAAATATCGATATATATTACATATAGTGAAATGACATGTTAGTTTTGGACTATTGAAAAAAATGATAAATAATCTACTCACTAACTATCCTTTTACTAACTATTCCAATCCCTCACCCACTCATTTATTCCCCTATAAGGAAAAAAAAGAGACATTAATAATTCAATTTTGATTTGTAGTCTCTCGCTACAAATATGAGAAATAAATCTATTTTGGAGTAACAATTCAATCTCAACTTCTAGTTCTTCAATACAAACATGGTCTTTATCTCCTACCTATCTAATAAGGGTGACCTACAATTGTCATACTCAAATATTTTTCGTTATATAATTACATAAAAATACTAGGTAATCTTGTGATTTAAATACCAATTTCTGAACGAGAATGAAAGCAAAAGCAAAAATCATGTACAATTCAAAAAAAAAATCATGCTAGAATTTACGTGATTCGACAAAATTTACCTACGTTCATTGATGCGAGAAATAATCAATTATAATCGTATAATGTATAATTTCGAGATAAAAAATATCTCAAAATTTGACATTCACACCCCTAACTCTGAAATAAATTCTATTTTTTCACTCTAAGGGTTACTCTCGTACCCGAAGTATATTTTTTTCATTTCTTCTTACATCTCTACTTCCTTTAATTCAACTCTCAACAAACCTATTAAAATAATAAATATCATATTTATAGGCAAAGATTTTAAAATTCTAACTGCCATATAATTATAAAATTTTAATTATATGAGTTCTCAACAAAAAGTGTCCCAATACAATCGATAAATTATTTATTTTAAAAAAATGGAAATCGTCATCAAAGTTTGTGCGTGGTTGCTTTGACATTTTGACTTTGAGAAAACTCTTGTTTCCAATTTAAAAGGGGATCAGAATTATTCAGAATCATTCCTCTCCTCTTCTTTTAGTTTACTTCCAAGTTCCAAGTGCTTAAAAGCAACAATTCCAATGGAATCTTGTTTCTTCTTTGCTTTGCTTATCCCCTTCATCTACTTTGCAGAATCTTGCCATGGAGAAGTGCTCTTCTCCTCCCTTCCACAAACTCTCGCCGTCACTGCTTCTCCTCACCAAAACCAAGGTACACATTTAATTAATTTCAGATTCAATCACAAATTAGTGATTGTTATTGGTAAGAACATGTGTTTTTTTAAACAAAACATGTTTTTATCAATAAAAATCAATGATTTGTGATTAGTTCTGTATTTTAAATTTATGCATATAGTCGAAATATCTTATATATTGATGATATTCTTCTAGTTTTATATTGGTGGCATAACTTTTCTTTAACAGCAAGCGGGTTGGTTTGAGGTTCAATACTTAAAATTTAAAAATTTTCTCCTTTTAAGATCTTAAATTCATAACTTCTATAAAGTACTAATTAATTTTTATGGAATTAATTTATACAAAATTTCAACTAAATTGAATTAGTTTCTTAAAAATTGCTTTTACCCTTTAAGTGGGTTTGGTTTTCCTTGCTTTATGTGAACAAACTTAGCACTTCTTGGACACGTTTATTCCGGAAGATTGGGGCCAGGATAAGATGAGCGAGGAGGGACCCACCCAAACTTTATTTTTTCTTGGTATTATTAATTTAGCGTTTTCATACTAATAATTTGATAAATTTTAAATTATTTTTGGAATAATTAATAATAAGATCTCTTGGTATTATAAATATTAGATTTCAAATGAAATGTTACTATTAGTTGTTGGGAGATAATCCAGCGCCATAAATATATACATGTTCGGTGATCCAGAAAATATATCTTTATTAACTTTCAACAATTACAATAATATAAAATTACAGGAAAATGAAATGACAGAAACAACATGAATAGAACTTGCAAACTGAATCCTGCAATCGCAGTTTCCTTAAGAATGATTCGCCGCCTACCGAGGGTGTTGTAGGTATTCCGCCGGCGTCATTCTCCCAGGATAAAACAGCTCTACGATCGTTGGAACACCATCAAGGATCGGCTACGAACGTACTCCGTCTGTATTTCTCTCTCTTGCAGCTTGCATTATAACCTGAGAATTGTATCTCCCTTTTCTCACCTTCTGTCTGTTGCTTTTTCGTCTGTTGTTCTCCTTCTCTGTTCTGTTTTGTCTATCTCTCTTACCCTATGGGATGACAGTATATATAGCCCTCCATCATGGAGGGAAGATCAATAGCCAGGGAGATCAATAGATAGGGAGAGATCAATAGCCACTCGTGGCTATTAATTTCCAGGATTTAATTGTCAATTGAATTCTGCAATTGAATTCTGGAATTCAATGGCCAATGAATTCATAGATTCCAACAATTCCCCCCATGAATGAAATTGGCGGGAGTACAAACCCTGATTACAAAGCTGACTGCAAGAGAGATAGACAA
>JAOTRH010231931.1:0-10151 GCA_034768845.1 Heliamphora exappendiculata
GGTAAAATGCAATCTAATATTAAATTTTTATTTTTTAAAGATAATTTATTATATAAATTTTTTATTTTTTCTCAAAACATCCTAATAATTCTATGTATTGTGTATTTAGTTTAGTTTTTTTTATATAATTTATTTATCTTTAGTAAATTTCTCAACATTAGTTTATTTTCTAAATACATCTCATCATGAAAAATTAAAAAAATAAACATAATATATATTTATAATCCATAAACTATTATTAATAGATAAAAAATAATTAAATATAATCATTATTTATAGAAACGAAAATTTCTCTTTGGAATAATATAAAAGAAATGATAAAGTCTGTGTTTGGATTAGCTTTTTTTAGTCATTTTTAGATTTTTTGATTTTTTTATAAAAATATAAATGTCAAATCATGTAGAAAAGGTAAAACAAGTAAGAAAAAGCCTAGCTAACCTAAACTAGTTGGCTTTTTTTTTTACTTTTAAGCCAAAAAACTTAAAAAAAGAACTAGCCCAAACGGAGGCAAAATAACATAAAATTAATATAGTATATAAAATGATAAAAAAAAATAATTGTAAAAAAATCAAATAAATATATGGTTTCTTTAATATAAATTTAGCAACAATATTTTACCCTTAGAACCACGGCTTTAAACTGAAACTAAATTGTTATTAATTTATTAGTTTGATTAGTTTCTATGACATGCAATTCGATTTCGATTTGGAGCTAGGATGAAGAATTGGAAGTTTCGAAAAAGGATCCAGAAATGGAGAAAGACAACGACACCGTCATTGAGAGGGGCGATGACGATGAAAAGGACACAAGGGGACGAATTAGGACTGGAGGTGGAGCAGAAGAAGATAGCAGAGGAGAAGGGAGGGTGAATAGCGCTACCTCTAGTGCGCCCCTAAGATAGGGTTGAGACTTGAAATAGAATGAGAGAAATAAGAGCTGAAATAAGTTTTACATATTCCTTAAACTGAGAATTGAAGTAGAATGGGAGAAATGACACGATTTCTAGTGCGCCTCCTTTTGGATTCTGTTTTATTATTAAATTATTTTTTTTATTAATTTAAAAAAATAGATTTCAATGCGAAAATTTATGTTTATAATTTAAAATAAGTTATATTTTATTTTAGATTTTTTTAATTTAACGAAGACAATTCAATAATAAAATTTATATTTACAATTTTAAAATATAATATATTTTAATTAAAATTTTAAAATTTATACTTAATCCTCATAATTTTTATATCTAAAAGAAATAATTAATAATTTAAAATTTAAAATTTTAAATATAAAAAATATAAATATATAAGTATAAATTATCAAAATTAAATTTTTTAAAAAATATATCTGTAACTTAACATTAAGTATACTTATATCCTCTTAATTTTTGTTTCTATAATTTTAGTTTTAGCATTAAAATTTTAAAATAAATAAAAAAATGTTCCTATTTTACATACCCAAAGCATACCCAATGCTTTTTGGAGTATTCGGTAATTTTTTTTTATCATATTGATGCTGTATCTATTTCGGTATATACAACACTATTTTTGAAGTACTCGTTATTTAAAGAATTCTATACTTTATACATACAAGAATATAGTGAGTTATGAGAATGTATTAAAATCTCAATTTTAATTTTTAGAAAAACGTGTTTCTCTTTTGTATATATCACAAATTGTCAAATTATCTCTTTTCACCATTAATTTCTAAACCCATATAAGCAAAACTATAAATAAACTAAAAAATTAAAAAGAAAGAGAAAAAAATTATTCCCTCTCCCACTTCAGACATTATTACCCAAATACTTACATTATGATTCGGCGTGAAAATTTGATTAATTGTACCCATTAACTAAAAGAATGAAGTAAATTGGGAGTATGTTAGTAGCATGCAAAATTTGATTAATTTTACCCAGTAAGGCCTTTTCTGCGGTTGGCACCAAATCATAGGCGCTAAACTTTTTTCCCGCGTTTTTTTATCGGCACCAAAATGTTTGGTGACAAAAAGTAAATTTGGTAGCCAAAAGTGAGCTATAGCGACAAAAGTCTTTTGGTCGCCAATTAATGAGTTTTTTTGGCGATCAAACCTTAGTCGCCAAAAAGTATTTACCTATTTTTCATTCTATGACCAGACTTTTGGCGACTAATATTAGATTTGGTCACAATAAAAGTGTTGTTAGCGACCAAACTCAAAACTATGGTCACCGATTGTGGTATATTCTACGACCAACGAATAATAGTCGCCAATATTTGTATATTCTGCGACCAACGATAATATGGTGGCCAATTGTTTTGTATTCAGCGACCAAAATCAATGTTGGCCGCCAAATGTGGTTGCTAAAAGTGTAATTTCTTGTAGTGGATGTTGGAGGCGATTGCAAGGTTGACAGAAGAAAATGCGAGGTGGATCGCAATGCAAGCTAAAAGGAATAATAACTCCCTAATCAAGCAATTCAAGGACCTGGGTGCAAAAGAGTTCACGGAAACCCTTAGCTCCGTAGAAGCAAAAAATTGGTTGAAGGATGCCATACGTATTTTGGATAGGCTAAGGGTAGAGGTAGATGGAAGAATCGACCTCATAGCTTTTATGTTTAGAAGAGAAACGTATCACTAGTGAGAAGCCATAGAGCTATTACTGAAAATGCCGATGCCAGGAGCTGAACCTCCTATACCCCAAAGGATTACTTGGGATCGTTTCTTGAGGGCGTTCAACGAACAATATAAACTCATAACCTAAAAATATGAGGAGTAAGAATTCATTGATTTGGAACAAGGTAAGATGACTAAAGCGGAATACGAGACAAAATTTATAGAATTATCATGATATGCTACCCAACTTGTACCCGATGAGGAGACAAGGTGTAGAAGATTTAAGAAGGGACTAAGTTTTCTGATTAGAACAAGGATGACAATTATTGAGATGAACAACTAGGCAAGACGGGTAAACATAGCACAAGATGAATTGCAATATGGGCCAGAAGGCCCGGTAATCCTTTACTTAAACAATTCAAGGATTTGGGTACCAAGGAGTTTGTGAAAACAGTTAGTTTCGCTTATGCTCAAAATTGGTTGAGGGGTGGAGTACTCATTTTAGATACACTAAGTTGTTCACGTGGTAGGTTCTTAAGTATCAATTTATATTCGTTTGACGTCAAGACTATATAACTCTTATGGAGTTGGTATTCGATTTCTATTGTGGTATCGGTGTGAGTCGTTAGGAAATTACTTTCGAAAACCTTTTGTGATGCGACTTGTTAGGGCAAGCTTGTTTAGATTGGTGTGTAAATGTTGCTTGCATAGAGAAGAAATTTTTTTATAGGAATATGTAGACTCTATGTAGGGGAAGTTAAGGGGTGATATAATTATGTTGTTTCTGATAGAGTTGCGTAGCAACTTAGTATGAGTACGTTGGAGGAATAAGTGTTTGGATAAGAATAATAGAAGCGTAAGTGAGATTATACAAATTAATGGGTATGATTTTTGTAATTGGCCTTGAGTGAATCAAGTGTCTTAGTAAAATGCAGGTAAGATGAAATAGCGAAAGCGTGAAAGTGGTTCTTAGTTTGGTTGTGTGGCAGAAAATGTGTGAAGGGATTGAGTGATGAAGGTAAGAAACTTTCGAATTAAGAGGTAGTACTGTTCGGTTAAATGATTGTTGGGTGAGTAGTACGTATGTGAAGGAGAGATGCGAATGTATATTGTGTTATGACAAGGGTTGTGATTGGGTTCGCATGGGTGAGCATATACCTGTGGAGCATTTAGTCTATGTGGTATATTGAGCCCTAGTAACTCATTAGGTTCAAGTGGCGGTATTAGTATTAATGGTCGTAAGGCTAGAGTGGTATAAGATAAAGTAGTGATGTGATTTCGAGTTCGTAGTCGTTAGTTAACCGGGAAGTAGTCTTCGATGTACGTTTGAATGTGGCAATGAGCTAGTTTTCGGTAGTTCAGAAAGGGGGAGTAACAGTGTTTCCAAATAGAGGTGGAGAATGCTTGAAATTAGTCTTAGTGGTGGGCTAGTTTAGAGATGTATGATC
The DNA here is from genome assembly GCA_034768845.1 of Heliamphora exappendiculata. Taxonomy (NCBI): domain Eukaryota; kingdom Viridiplantae; phylum Streptophyta; class Magnoliopsida; order Ericales; family Sarraceniaceae; genus Heliamphora; species Heliamphora exappendiculata. Next base: position 4,031 of record JAOTRH010231931.1, read on the forward strand.
GCTTGTGGGAGTTGTACTTAATATAAGTAGTGTTTTGGAGTCAAAGTGTTCTCAAAGATTGACTTGAGTTCAGGATACCACAAATTGAGAGTGCGGGAGTCAGATATACCCGAGTCTACCTTTAGGACTCGTTACGAGCATTATGAATTTGTTGTGATGCCTTCCGAGTTAACGAACGCGCCTACTGTGTTTATGGACCTGATGGATTGGGGTGTTTAGAAGCTTTCTAGACCAATTTTTGGTTGTGTTCATAGATGACATTTAGGTATATTCTTAGAGTGAGGAGGAACATAGGGAACATTTGAAGATTTCTTTGTAGATCATAAGGAAGCACTAGTTGTATGCAAAATTTGAAATGTGAGTTTTGGTTGGATCAAGTGGTGTTTCTGGGTCATATTACATCCAGAGAGGGAATACAAGTGGACCCAATGAACGTGGAAGCGGTAGTCAATTGGAAGAGGTCAACTAGCGTAACAGAGATACAAAGCTTTTTGGGGTTAGCTGGTTATTATCAGCATTTTATTCGGGATTTTTTCCTAATAGCGAAACTCTAGACTTGGTTGACTTAGAATAATGTCAAGTTTGAATGGTTCAACAGATGCGAATGAAGTTTTCAAGAGTTGACATCCAAACTGGTGTCAACACCTGTACTTACCCTTTTGTCAGGCAACGAGGGCTTTGTTATTTATAATGACGCGTCACACCAAGGTTTGGATTGCATTTTGATGCAACACGGGAAGGTTATTGCCTATGCGTCTAGACAATTAAAATATCATGAGAAGAATCACCCTACCCACGATCTAGAGTTAGCCACAATCATCTTCGCTCTCAAGATATGGAGACATTATTTGTACGGCGTCCCTTGTGAGATCTTTACAGATCATAACTCTGCCAATGTTGAATCCCACCCTATATTTTCGATATCGATCCTATACTTTCCAAACATCGATCGTGGTTTTGCTTGGACTAGGAGGTCTGGGAGCTCATATTGGCATGGAGGTATCCCATCTCCATTATTACATCTGAGAAGGCATTCGAGGTGTATATTCACATGAGATAACCTTAGGAACCCATGACTCTTCTATACACCCTCCTTTTCTCTCTCTCTCGAGGGCGTCATGGATAAGGTTTCCATTGTTTCCGTTATTTATTTATTATTCGTTTCAATATAAGCACTTTTGTGCAAGTTTTCTTTAAAAATAGTATGTCTGTAGCTTTCTGCCTTGTATTAAACAGTCGTTTTCCGTTTCCTTTTTACGTTCATAAGCATACTGAGCACATGAAGAACTTTTTGGGGTTCTAAAAAAATGACGAACACGACCATTCAATGTCACGGCCGCATGTTTTATTAAACTTATAGTCGTGGCTGTCACCTTTTTTTACACGTAGCTGTCATCTTTTTCCTCATGTTGTCACGGCCGTGAGGTTTTTGTGTGGCCAAAAGTATGAAAACATTTTTTTAAAAAACATTCTGATATCCTTTTATTCTTAAGGTTTTCCTTTCCTCTTGTTTGGTTTTGCATTTTTTGTGTCGTGGCCCATGTTCTTATTGAAAAAACAGATGGTAGATCTGGCCTAGATCAGATGGGTCATGGTCTCCATCCCGTGCATCCCATTCCTTTATGTTCTGGTGTTTGACGGCTGCCACCATTCAATGTCACGGCCGTGTGTTTTCTTAAACTTACAGCAACGGCCATTAAATATTTTCTTTTGGCCGCATCTTTTGTTCCATGATTGTCATGGCCACTACATCCTCTTGCTACGGCAGTGAGGTTTTGTGAGGACAGTGACATAAAAACTATGTTTTAAGCATTCTATTATTTGTTTTAGTATTCTGAACATTCTATTTTTAGAAATAGTGCTTCTGTAAGGGGTCAACGATGGTAGATCTAACCTACCTTGTTTAAGGCTTTCAGCACAGTCTGTCTATGTTTGCGAGAAGCCACCAACAATCCCAAGCTACTGACGTTTGCCTGTGTCTTTCTTAGTTACTTTAATACCACATCATCTTCTTCAGCGTCTTGTCTTTCTCCTTGCTGCCTTGATTCTTCTGTTCCTTTACTTATCTCCCCTTTTTCTAACTGAGTGGGATTGAAGTGTCTCCTGCTCTTTGTTAAATGTTCTACCTGTTCCTCTAGTTCCCACAATTCTTCTAACTAATTGGTTAGTTGCCTAACTTCTGTTACTGAGTGTTCTCCTCCTTGGAAAGCCCAAAAATCTTCTACCTTTCCCTTTTCTAGGTACTTTCTTGCTGAACTTCTTCTATCACCCATGCGCTATCTATTTTTTCAACTCCCTAGAGATCTTCTTCTATTCCCATCACATTCTGTGCAAACTAGTGGGATTCCTCATTAACATGGGTTTCTAACTCAAAAATCTGAGGAAGTGTAACCCCGTCAAAGGGGTCTTCATAATCAAACGGTGGAAAAGGAACCCAATGTTCTATAATTGGCCATGGTCCTCCATCATCATACGATTCTTCCACATTTGGATGTCATTCCAAAATATTTCCCTCTTCATCATCGAATACTTCTATGCCTATAGGCCCTTCTTTCAATTCTTTGAGTTCCCATAAGTTGTTCTCCTCTATGTACAAGATCTCATCCGCGTCAAGAGAGCATAGAGTTGGTCCCTTAGGTAAAGGAGTTTCTACTATGGCTCCTGAAGTGGGACAATATAGACTAAAGGATCAAATACAGGACCCACGGTATCTAAGAACTTTAGTTGAGGTAGACTTTTCTCTTTCTCTCCTTGTCCTTTCTCTATTTCCATTTGTTCTCCATTGATCGGTGCTTTCTCAATTTGTTTTATCCCATTATCATCGATTCCTTTTCCTTTTGATGATTCTTCCATCACTAATGCCTTTACTTCAGAATCCTTAGTCTTCAAACTCGGTTCGGCCTCACCATACCATGGTGTGTCATTACTTGGAGGAGTCAGAACATGCCATTTAATCTCTGTTCTACCCTCCTTTAGATCTTCAAGAGCCTCGAGGTGTTTTAATTCTGCCCAAAGACCTTTGACCTTCTCATCTTCCTCATCATCACTATCGGAGGAAGGAATGTCATCATCCTCATAGATAATGAAAATCAGAAAATCATCAAAGTCATGCTCCATAAGTTATTCTACAAAGTTATTGATTAACAACACGTCATGAACAGAAGGTAGGTTTATAGTAGGCTTTGGCTCAGTTGTTGAAATGATAAACATAGTGGGGTCAAAGATTTTCGTCTCTCCTCTGATAGCATTGACATTTTGCTGAGCCGAGTGATTTGACAAACGGTTGGTGGTCACATTCAGCTTTTGAGCAGCAGTTGGTGGTGGAATCACCTTATTGTCTATCACATCCTAAATTTCGTGTCGAACCCTCATACAATTATTGGTTAAATGACAATACCCCTAGTAAAAGGCACAATACTGGGTCGGGTTATTTCTTAGTGGTAAGGAATTTGGTGGTGGGGTTGGCTCCAAGGGTTTTAAGAGACTCCTTTCAGTTAAAATATTGAGTGGATAGATGAATTGGGTTCGCTTGAATTTGAGTTTAACAAGTTTACTTCGTAACTTTGGCTTACTGAATTGGTAAAAATATTGGGTGAATTGGCAAAAGGTTTCCTTGTTGAACTCTGGCTCGATTCCCCTTTCCCAATGTCACCAGACTGCAAAGCATCCTCTATCTATATCCTAGCGTCGAAAACCTGTTCAAATGTCATCGAAGGCTGTGCAATCAGATACTTCCAAAACTGCAGCTGTAGATTCTTCACCATCATCCTCACTTGTTACATCTCGGTGGAACTGTTTGTCATTTTGGCCCCCTTGGCCCTCCAATAGGTTAGAATCGCAACAAAAGACTCTTTAACATCATGTCTAGTAATCTCAAGTTCTCAGGTTGTGACATCGAGCTGAATATTATAGTTGTATTGGTTGATGAATGCAGTAGCAATATCCTCCCATTTTCTCGTCTTTGTAGCATCTAATGTCAAAAACAATTTTTGAGCGGCTCTTGAAAAGACCATTGAAAAAGCTCGGCCTTTACCTGATCACTAATTCCCATGGGTGACAGAGTTCTTATATACATTCTAAAATGAATCCTTAGATCCCCGATTCCATTGAATTTCTCCATATCGGCCATTTAAAATTTCTCGGGGAGTTTTGCATCGGGGAAAAGATAGAGTCCTTCTACATTTAGCATGTAGTCCTCAACTCCTCGGGGTTTTCTCACAACTTTTTCTAGTTTGTCAATCTTTTCAGACAAGATCGACTCCTTGGTGGCTATAGCCTCCGAGACTCCCGATCGTATATGGTACCCCCACCGGTTGGACTCCATCAGGTATCAGGTTCTCATCCATAATATTGTCTCCTAACCCGTATTCTTGATCATTTTAGGGAACTATGTTGGGGTTTACTATTCAAGTTTGCAAAGCTTAAATCTACGCCTGACATTGGGTCAGAATTATAGCTTGAATTATTTAAAGCGGTACTGGCTCTTTTTATGGCCCATTGTAAGTCCATGATTTCCCTCATCATATCATCCATAGCCAATTTTGGGTCTTCTATTGGTGAGTTTAACTGTTCTACCCTTCTATGTCTTCCTCTTAGAGATCGAGCCTAAATGTGTATTGGTTTTTCTTTGCACGGAGCTATAATCTCGGGCCTCTAAAATGAAAAGACTAATGTAAATCAGGGAATCCATTCGTCGGGGTCTAAACCAGAAACAATCCATACCCAGCAAAAGGACAAAGAAATGAAAACTATCCTAACAGGGATGCTAACTATACAAACAAAAGCATTCATAAAAGAAAAATCACATAAGCCTAAAATATTTATTAATCCTGAAAGAAAGGGGTTTAAGAAGTTATATGCAACAGGAAAAGGTTGGTAAGCCTGCACTCAATGTACCTTTTGAATAGAGTAAAAAATATTCCTTCCATGCCCTGTAATGGTGCGAGCCATGGTGAAATAGTACGCAATAAATTTTTTTACCACATCTATAAGAGCATATGGTCAGAAAGCTTGCTGGTTTCTCCAACATAGCCTTGAAATAGTAAACTAACCGAGATATCGATTAGGCAGAGCGAGAGTTTTGAGAATCAAACATGCAAATATGTACAATGCAAATGAGAATAGAAATGAAAAGTTTACAACAAGAACCAATGACATTTTAAGTTAAGCCCTCTTATGATGATTTTTTTAAAACCAATCCCCAGCGGAGTCTCAAAAAAAAACTGCTGGAGTTTTTGGGTTGGTTTGTAAAATAATGTGTTGGATATCTATTGTTTTAGAAAAGAAAATATTTATTTTATGACGAAAAAAAAACCAAGATATCCAAACACATGTAGAAAATAGAGTCACCACTTGGTTTTTGAGAAAAACTAAGAAAAAAAAGGGTAAGTCACAGGTCATTTAAATGTAACTGAAGAAAAAGAGGATTCGAGAGCTAAGGTACAAAAGGGGAAGGTGTTAGGCACCATTTTCGCTAAACCACAAGGTTGGCCTCTACTTTGTCATTATTGATTCTTGTTTTAAATTTTTAAAAGGTAACAACTATGGAAAATGGAGATTAGAGTGAGTCCATACAAAAGCAAGCAAAACAATGAAAATAACCAAAATGGCACAAAATCTTATGTCCGAGATAATGTCCTAAGGGTCATGTGAGTTGGGTTATGATTTCTAATCATGCTACATTTATTTGTCTAAACAAGATAAACTAAAGCATGCAAATGAGGATTAAGTATCTAATCGAAAGAAATAAAAAAGAGCTAAAAGGTCATACTGTATATTCTCAGTTTCTAACATGCTGCACATAGGGTCAAACAGGGAGAACAGAAAGGTTCAAACATGGTTTTCGAGCTACTGGTCTCATAAAAAGCTCACAGCCATAGCAACATAATGTTGCGGCTATGATAATGATAAGGAAAATTGGTAGTCGTGAAGAAAATAAATAGCAGATGTAATAATAGAAAAAAAATACTCGCGACCGTGACAACAAAAGGTCGTGGCCGCTATGTTTAAAGAATTACAGAGGCATTTTTGGTGTTCAGTGTATCAGTGAACAAAAATTCAAATCAAAACATATGGTTTCACACTTTCGAGAGGACATTAAACACAATGTTTCATACAAAAT